>JAOPJM010202298.1:0-12809 GCA_027124095.1 Muusoctopus leioderma | reverse complement strand
AGAAGACACTTACCCAAGGTGCCACGCAGTGGGACTGAACCCGAAACCATGCGGTTGCAAAGCGAACTCCTTAACCATACAGCCATCTGCGCCTCTCAAATATATATATGTGTGTGTGTGTATGTGTGTGTGTGTGTGTGTGTGTGTACATGTATAGTCATACATACATACATATATGTATATATACATGTACAGTCATTCATGCACACATATTCTCACATTCTAGGAAACTCATGAAAGCTGTCATGGTGATGATATGAGAGGCAATTAAATCATTAATTAGTGAATAAACAAAAAATTAATGCTTGTTAATAAACTTCAACACCAACAGATTATTTGGGCTTAAAATAAGATTCATCTTATTATCGCTGATACATTGCTGGAGGTTTGATATTTAGATTCACCAGAACCACAAAAGAACTAAAGAATTCATACCATATTGATAGTAATTCTTTACAGTTTTTTTTCTTCTAAATTGCAGTTCGGAAATGTAGGATAAAGACAGACATTTTTGTCTCTCCCAGGATATGAAGGAAGCATTGCAAGTGAAAAGTGTCATCTATCTGAAGTATTCAACAAATGTATGGCCTCAGTTAATATGTGTCTGCTTTTTCATATATAGTAAAATGATTGAGATAGCAGTAGGAGTGTGTAGAGAGAAAATAGAATTTAATCAAAATGTGTTAGTGAGAACCACAGTTTGCTATGTCAACAGACAGCTGGACTATAAGATAAAAGACCAGCGGTTTGTATCATATCACTAGCACTGTTTTATCATTGAACAAGACAATTAACTTTTAATGGCCCAATTGATCTAGTTGTAAATAGGTACCTTGGGATGTTAGAATTCTCCTGCTGTAAACAGTATGAGCACTCTAACAATAATAATTTTTAACATTGGCACAAGGCCAGAAATTGTGGGGGAGGGGAAAAGTTGATTATATCGACCTCAGTACTTGACTGGTACTTTTTTTATCGACCCTGGAAGGATGAAAGGCAAAGTTGAACTCGGTGGGATTTGAACTCAGAACATAGAGACCCAGAACAAATACCACAAAGCATTTTTCGATGCTCTAATGATTGAGTACTCTAACAATAATGACAAGTGTTTTATGTATACTGAGTTCAACTCCCCTCTCTGAGTATAACTTAAAAAAAGTACAAGATATACTGCATGATGATGATGATGAAATCCGCACTGGTACTACAAGGGCCAAATAGATTACAGGACTCACCAAACAGGCACTGATATCTGTTACTTTCTAGATTTAAAGTGACCTACCATGTTTTTTGCAATTTTCCCATTCTCCTTCATATTTAAAAAAATTGTTCTTGTAATGATAAACACCATAACCTACAAGAATACAAAAAATATAATTTAGGGTTACAAAGTATAACAAAAATAGGAAGATTAAGTATTCATGCCTTTCTTTAAGACTTTAGTGAAACTTTAAGACTTTAAGACTTTAAGACTTTAGTGTAAGTGAAACTGCTCAAATTGACATCTGAGCCACAGATTTCATTTGTCAAGTATTTACCATTAAATCATTGAAAACCTTCAGTGAATGATTTATTAAGGACAAAGCCCCCCCTCCATCCTTTTTTTACCTGAGTATTTAATAGATGTTTGACCATTATATATTACTGTTACTTAGCCACATTTGATAAAAGTGCACACACACAGTATATTATTACAGTGTACTAATTTTATCAAGTGAATGTTTGCCAAACCACAAGCCTATTGCTATAGAGGGTGGTAGTTATAGATAATTGAATTGACTCCACTGTCTCACTGGTACTTACTTAAATCAAACTTAGAGAGATCAAAAGTAAAGTCCGAACTCTGCAGGAATCTGTGAGCCACTGGATTAAACATTGTAAAACATTGGTAATAATGATGAAGACATGCAATAGCTCCTTCTTTTTTTGTATTCCAGGCATTCTATACCACTTTTGAAGATGTCAAGAGGTGAGTTGTGTAAGAGAAACTTATCAACTACTTCAGTATATGCTTTATTGCAGAACATTACGTTAAAAAAGAAAAATATAAGATAGTCTGAGGAGATGGGGTAATGGCCATGACCTTTGTAGGTGGTTCTCCTAGGATATAGTTGATGTTCAGTTTGAACATCTATGGCGATTTCGTAATTTTCAATTTTTATTTTGTAAGTGGCGTATTTTGTCATTATTAATTCCTGAAAATTTTCATGTGCAGCGTGAAATCCACTAGACCCCCCCCCTGTTTTTCCCCAGATAGTGTACCCAAGAGTGTGATGTGAAAGAGATTTGGTTGCTATTTCTAGCACGTCGTACGACCACGTAGAGGCTCTTCTTGACCCATTGAACAGTAGTAGTAGGGATGTGGACAACAGATCAGCAACGCTGACTGTCTCTGTACCCCACACTCTCTGTCTGTCTGTCTGTCTGTCCGTCTCTGTGGCAACCAGCAACGCTGACTCCAAGTTTTGATGCGGTAAAAGAAATAGAGCGTTGCGATTGGTTAAAAATGACAGAAAAGGTCAATCTTTAAACGGTTTTAACTTTTTAATTAATACTTTCTGGAATAATTACTTGTGATTTTTGTTATTGTCATTCAAAACTACATCAATTACATCTATTAAAACGTTTCCCAAAGTAATTCCTGGAAAATTTTCGTGTGCAGCGTGAAATCCACTAGATCCCCAAACCCGAAGAGGTAAACATTCCCGGGGGAAAATAAAAGAAATAAAAATGAAAACAAAACAAAAAAAGAAATCCAATTCAGAATAGAGGGAAAATGAAGGGAAGCAACTCAATACTTGCGGAGTTATTTCCCCTGACATGTATTGTCGATTGATCTAAGTGTAACTTATTGAATATGTTTTGACAGAGTCGTTAGCGCGTCGGACAGAATGGCTTGAATTGAAGTATACGTTCTGAGTTCAAATCCCGCCGATGTCATCTTTGCTTTTCATCCATCCGGGGTCGAGAAAATAAAGTACCAGTCAAGTACTGGGATCGTTGGCCTTGTGTCTATGCTAGAAACAATTTTTACTGCCAAACTTGTATACATTTCTTAGTGCTAGCTATAATTCGTAGTAAATTTTGTTTACAAAATATTCGCGTTCGCCAACAGACTTATTAAGGTTGGTGTCGTGGAGGGAGTAAGTAAATGCTGGGTTTTTCTTCCCGAAATGTATAGTGGTGCACTTGTTTACAGCCAGCTGGTGTTGCCAATCAGCAATCCATTGCTGCACTATGTCCAGGCCAGACTGCAGGAAAGAGCTATAGTGTACAAGATTCGTTCTTTTTATCTCAAGGTACACCTTAATGTCATCCGCATATTTTAGCACAGTAACACGCTTGAAGTTGGCATCTAATTCGTTGATATATGCTACGAACAACAGGGGACCACAAACTGAAAGTATGTTCTGTTGTAGAAGTCAACTGCCCACTTGACATAAATATGGTTGAAACAAAATATCTCTGGACTACCGATGAGGATTTTATAAATCCAGTATCTAAAATATACTTTATACGTATTTATTGGATCAAAATATGGCTGAACTTGGATTCTCAAAGAAAGAATGTAGCCGCATAATTCATATGCTACAGAGGTCACCATATGTGGGGTAATAAACATCTGCAGACAGGAACATAATAGAAATGAGCAAGTATAGAGAGAGGCAGAGACACGCACACATATATATAAAGATAAATACACACACACACACTATATATATATAAATAAATACACACACACACACACTATATATATATATATATACACACATACACTATATATATATATATAAATAAATACACTCACTACATATATATATAAATAAATACTACATATATATATAAATAAATACTCACTACATATATATATAAATACACACACACACACACTATATATATATATATAAATACACACACACACACACACATATATATATAATATATATATATATATATACATACATATATTTTACATACATTATATATATATATATATATATATACATACGTACGTACATACATGCATACATTATATATATATATATATATATTCATTCATCGCTTTTTACATCCGTTTTTCCATGCTAGCATGGGTTGGACGGAGAATTCTTGAGGCAGAATTTTTACGGTCGGATGCTCTTCCTGTTACCAACACTGATCACTAAACGGCCGGACGTCTGTTTATTAGGAAACACAAACAAACGCTCACCATTCGGTGTCAGCGACAACAGTTACGAAGTTACAAAGTAAACAAACAGATACAAACACACATACATATACCAAATCCACTCACAAGGCATTGGTCTGCCCGAGGCTATAGTAGAAGACCCAAGGTGCCACGCAGTGGGACTGAACCCGAAATCATGCGGTTGCAAAGCGAGCTCCTTAACCACACATTTCTAAATAGCATCATTAAAAACAAAGAATAAATAAATAAAGACAAGACCCAGATCCAAATCCACAGAATCAGCTGTTTGAGAATTTAATGAATAAATAATTCAAATGAAAAGGGGAGAACAAAAATGTTTAGTGTGTCTGAAGATGGGGGGGAACCGAAGCATTCTACATTCCTTTGCAAAATCCGTTTTGCAGAATAGTTAAACCCAAGAATTCATGACTATCCACTCAGTGCTGAAATGGTCTTTCTGTATGGTTCATGTGCCACTTGGCTCTCTCACCATACACTGGGCCACCATCAATACTTCCACTGGAACCTGCTAGAGGGCAGCAGGATGCAACAGGTGTTCAGTAGCTGTAAATTGCAGAGAACAGTTCAGGTACATTATCTATTATGGTCGGCAGTAACCATTCACTGAACTTTCACTCCTCAACATGGACTCTGCTTTCCTCAATGATGTGACTGGTAACATCTGCAGTAATGTTGTTTTCAGCAGACACTGCAACTTCTATGCTAGATGCAATGCTGGACAGAGAAGCTTCTTCCACGCTGGCCTTGTTGACAGAAACTTTCTCTGCGTTATATTCGCTTTTAGTATACGCGACTTTTTCACAGTTAGTTTTACTGCTATCTACCCGGATCTTCTCTAAGCTACCCTTACCCTTGTCCTGAGAAACATTTCTATCACGGCGCTCGGTTAAAACCTTTTCTTGGCTTCCATTCTTACTTTCAGGAAAGTTTCCTCCTTTATCTGAGTTATTATTTCCTTTCTCATGGTACTGCAATCGAGCAGTTTCTGACTGTTGGCGCCTTTCCAAGGCTTTGCGAGGGTCATAGAGTGGTCTTTCTGGCCGCTCCTAACAAAAAAATAAAAATAGAAAATAGTCATTAAAAAATTGAATAAGAATAAAAAAGAACAGATTGAATATTGTGCACATTGTTTAAAATGGTTGGTGTTAGGAAGGGCATCCAGCTGTAGAAACAATGCCAAAAATGGCATGTATGAATGAGACGTGGTCCTTCGACTCATTTAGAAAGACAGTAGCTCGAAATTAGAACTGACTCGGACCATAATGACCCACCCAAGCCATGATAGCATGGAAAGCGGACGTAAAATGATGATGATGATGATGATGATGATGATGATGTTGACAGATGCTGTGCTAGACATCCACTGCTAGTTATGAATAAATAATATTCACATGTCAATAATAGACTTTGCAAGTAAAATGTATCATGTAGGGATAGCGATAGCAATATAGGGCCATCATTAGTAAACTTATTGGAAACAAAACTGAGAGGAAAAATATTGCTTATGAAGGTTACCAAATGATGTTTTAGAACAGGTCGTGTACATAGACACAAAGGCCTCAGTTTTACAAAGGAGGTGAGAAAATAAGATTATGTGATGTCTTGTACTTTTTCTCAAAGGTCTTAAAAATGAATTGGCTACAATTGATAATTGAAACTGAGCTTGTTAATAATTGATCTGAGAATCGAAATCAATTAGCTCTAAAATTTTAATTATTAGATTTTTGTTTTGGAGAGGCACAAAACCCTAGATATTTATGATTGAGGAATGGAATAATGTGATGTTCATGCCTTTCCAAACACCAGTAGCAGTATAAGTGAAGAATCAAAAACAAGCCACAGACTTGGCTCACAGATTTTATGTTTATTCTGAGCATTGAAACTTCAAATATTGACATATCACATTGACACAAGGTTACAAATTTGTAGAGGCCATGGCTTGAATCAATCCAAGTAGATATCTAGTATTTATGTTACTGGTCCTGGAGGGGTGAAAGACAAAGTCAACTCCAGTGAGATTTGTAGTCAGAATGTAGAGGAGGTAACTTAATACTGTAGAGTATTTAGTCCAGTGCAACAGCATTTCTGCCATTCTCCTCACTTCTTTCTATTATGCATAAGGTCTTATGTATTTAAGGAAGAGGTAATAAGATTTTAAGAAGATCATGCTTTTTCAATGGGTATTAATGGTGGGCATGAAGTGAAATGGGTTAAACTGGAGATTAAAATCAGGTTGATTGATTTCTAGCATAGACACAAAGCAAGATATTTGGGGGAGGGGTATAGTCGATTATATTGACCCCAGAACTAGACTAGTATCTATTTTATTAACACCAGAAGAATGAAAGCTGAAGTTAACCTAGGCAGGATTTACAGGGAGGTAACTAAATACAGAAAGGCATTTTGTCTGTCGCTCTACCAATTCATTAGCCTTAACAATTAAAACAATATCAAATACATAAAACAAATCGTCAACATCCCAACTAACCAATAAATATATTATAGGGGTATAGTCGATCATATTGACCCCAGAACTAGACTAGTATCTATTTTATTAACACCAGAAGAATGAAAACCGAAGTTAACCTAGGCAGGATTCAAACACAGAACATAAAGGGAGGTAACTAAATACAGAAAGGCATTTTGACTGTCTGTCGTTCTGCAAATTCATTGGCCTTAACAATTAAAACTATATCAAATACATAAAACAAATCTTCAACATCCCAACTAACCAATAGATATATTTTCTCTTCACGATTGCTACCTATTAAGTCAATATTTTCAATAATTACTATGGTAAATTATTTGTAAATTAAATCAATCAATTTTTAAAATCAATAATTTATAGAGAATAAACTATCATCAATAATTAACTAAAAAGGTGAATTAGTGACTGACTTTATTACATTCAGTGAAAACAGAAAGTGACTTTTTGAAATCTGGTTAATTTTCTGAATCAAGCAATCATTTGACAAAAAACACAATGTTTAACAATAATCTTACATTCAACATGTTAATTTTTCACAAAATATAAATAAATACAAAATACATTAAATTTTAAAAAATCTGATTTTAATAACACATTGGAGAAAGATGGAAAATAACACAAAAAAACACAAACAACAATTAGTATCCAAAAAAGAATCTTCTGGAGGAAATCCTACCAATAACATCCTCTTGTTACTTATAAACTATCTCTAATATGAAAACAACTAATAATTAAGGAAGAACATATATATCAATAAATACTATCTGTGAATACATATCTGGTGTTGTTGTAAAAACCCTCATTAAAGAGAGAGAGAGAGAACTTAATTTATTGTCAAGACTACATCCCTCAGGGAATTTTACAAGTTTTTAACTATGGTTTTTAACTATGGCTAATCACAAAGTACATGACCTCGATGTCATCGAGGCTGAAGTGGTTCCAACAAGAATCAAAATCACCCTCAAGTTGCTAACTCTGTATTTTTCTCTTTTACTTTAAGTTTTGACATGAAACTTCTTTTACCTCACACCAAGTCTAAATACACTTCAATGAATACACTATAATATTTATGAAAACAGAACCTTACCAACTTGCCAACTGGAATTAAAGAATCAAATTTACATGTCTATAGGAGATGATGTTTGAGATTCGACAAACAATACAAATACAGGAAGAAAAATAAGCAAAGCAAAACAATAATATAACAAGCAAAACCTACTACTGTTCTCTGGAATTTAACTAGAGTAAGACATTCCAAAATCTTTTGTGTAAAAAGTGTAAACATAGAAGATAGTGGAAGTTGTGGTACCTAGGGATGATAGAACAGACCATCATAAAATGGAATAAGTTTTTGTGTTCTGGGAGAAGATCCTGGCATTCTGGGCAGAATGCTTCACCAAAGAATTGGGCTCAAGTTTTTTAAAGACCAGATCTTAGACAAGGGAGAAAAAAATTATATAACTACAAAAATGAATTTATCAGATTATTAACCCGTCTTGTACAATCATGTTATCAGTCAGTGATATACACTATGTATCAGTCACTAACATATACACAATGTATCAGTCACTAACATATACACAATGTATCAGTCAGTGATATACACAATGTATCAGTCAGTGATATACACAATGTATCAGTCACTAACATATACACTATGTATCAGTCACTAACATATACACTATGTATCAGTCACTAACATATACACAATGTATCAGTCACTAACATATACACTATGTATCAGTCACTAACATATACACTATGTATCAGACAGTGACATATACTCTACGTATCAATGAGTAATATATACTCTCTGTCCCTACACATCCTCGGAATATGATTAAGTTAGAAACAGTATTTCTATCACAGCATGTAATATATATCTGCATGAAAACAAAAAAAAACAGACAAGAGCGATGTCATCCAAATACTAAGTAAGTTGTAGCAAGGACGCTATGAAAATATTTTAAACAACTGTTTATTTATGATCGAAAATCTTCACCGCTACTTAACTACTACACCCAGTCCTTCCTTTCCAATGCATCAGCCCTCTGGAATTCCGTCCCTGCTCGTGTTTTTCCTGTAGCAGTCAAACTGCAACTGTTCCAGAGGAACATTAACTAAGCCAATCTCACCAGTCTTGGAGGGCATGTGAATGCCATGGGCATAGTTCCTTCCTCCAGCCCAGACCAATAAAAAAAAAACCTCCTAACTTAGTTGATCTGGCTCAGACATATGCACTTCAACAGAAACACCAATAACACTAGCATCCTTATATGTAGAATTATTATTATGGATGATGTGTGTGTGGGGTGGGTGGGGGAGAGTCTAATTCGATCCACTATTAAATCCTTTCCCTAAAATGTGTAGCCTTGTGCCAAAGTTAGAAATAATCATTATTATTATTATTATGTTTTGATATTGCTTTGTTTTGATACGAGCTGTTCCAAGTCTCAACCAGAGACCCTCAAGAAACAGCAAGTTAGATGTCTTACTGTGGCTGTTATTTATGAGTAGCAATGATATATTTCAGGGAAAGGAGACTAATTACTGAGAATTAAGTTTCCATTAAACGTTTGTTGTAATATTTACTAATTAACAGTTTAATGTTTGTAATATTTTAAAAGATTCAAATATTCTCAGGTTAACAGTGTTTTTTTTAGAATGTGGGCTGTACACACGAGAACAATTTTTTGTAATTCTGATACTTTGGGGTTTCCTGGTATTTGATCATAGAGTCTAAGAGCGCCATTTGATATGATCCACAAAGCTCCGAATATCACAGGTACAGTTGTTGTTTTTAGATGCCACATTTTTGAGACCTCTATTTCAAGGTCCTTGTATTTACCTAAATTTTCAAATGTTGGCCTGAATATCTCGATCAGTTTGAATACTAAAATCCCGAAGAACGGTGATGTTTTTATGTTCTACTACTTTGGCAGGTTTATGTTCCCACCAGTTCTCACATGGGAGTCCAAACTGATGGCATATGATCCAGTGCAAATACTGACCAAGTCTATAATGGCGTTTAGTGTACTCAGTTGAGGCTAATATGGAGCAGCCAGAGATGAGGTGGTCAATTGTTTCTCTGCTTGTACCACAAAAGTGACAGGAAGGATCGGCACACTTTTGGATAATGTTGGTTTGATAATTTCTAGTGGGTAGACACTGATCCTGAGCTGCTATAATGAAGCCCTCTGTTTCCGATTTAAGGCCAGATGCAGACAGCCACTGATGGGTCATACATATATCAACATCAGAATCACTGGCCCTTGTAGGATATTTACCATGTAATGCCTTACTTTTCCATCTATTACGCAGATCTGAGATGCCCTTTGATTTGGCTTGCGCTTTTATTTGTTTTGCTTTCACAGTAGGTTATTCTGTTTCATCTAGTTTCACCTCAATCTCAGTGATCTTTAATTTATTTAAATATTGTTTGCCTCTTTTGGTATTGAGTGCTGTTTATTGGTACTTTTAAGCTTACTGACAAGTTTAAGCATCCAGTCATTAGTGTTCTTTAGATAGGTGTCTAAAGACAGTTGTAGTTGCATCAATCCACGTCCTCCATCCTTTCATGGGATGTATAGTCTGTCTAGATCTGCCGTTGGGTGATATATGCGGTGCATTGTGAGAAACTTGCGTATTTGTGTATTTTACTTACCCCATTGGTGGACCATTTTATGATATTAAAGCTGTAGATCACAACAGGTATAGCCAGGGTATTGATAGCATCATCCTATTTCTCGCATTAAGTTCACTTTTTAGGATAGCTCGAACTCTACGATAGCATTCTTTTCGTATTTTCTCGCGCATTTGTGGATGATGGATGCCATCACATTCACACACGCCTAGATATTTGTAGTTTTCTTCAGGATCTAATTCCTTGATTATGGTAGTCTTGTCAAGTTGCATGTTGTAGGTTGTCAAGTGTTTTCCTTTAAAGAATGTGGCTTTAGCACATTTATCAAGGCCAAATCCCATTTGAATATCATCACTACATTGTTTTACAATGGTTAAAAGTCCTTCCAGTTGTTGATCACTGTCGTATATTTTGTATCGATAATCATCATCATCATCGTCGTCGTCGTCGTCGTATTACAATTTAATTACAAAGCTAAGTGTAGTTTGAAATATTTGAAATGTTGTTTATCCCAGTTAAACCACTTACCACTCCCTGAAATACAAAATATGTGTTTCGGCACTTTGATATTTGTTTCAATATTTGATATGTTGTTTGTCCCAGTGAAACCACTTACCATTCCCTGAAATACAAAACATGAGTTCCGTTACTTTGTTATTTGTTTCAGCTTTTACGTGTTATAAATACTATTACGTCTTATAAATACTATTACGTGTTATAAATACTATTACGGACACAATACTGTTGTGCGAACATTTATTTGTGACCAATGAAATTGCGATTAATCATTGATCAGAACCAGCAACTAGGTATTTAAACACATTTTTCAGGAAGTCTCCAAACTTTCTATATCATTGATTTCGATACGATCGCTTTCATAAGCTCCTCTTGCTTTATATCTGACGGTGTGATTCGAGGTGTATTCTATCACTTGTCCAGTTTCAGGATACCTTTCAGGACTTGCTAACAATGGAGCCCATTGGAACAGTTACCACGTCAACACTCCCTCCTTATAATGCAAACAACCTTCAACTTTGGTTTGCACTAATAGAGGCACAATTTGAAATCTGGGGGGTTACCGGACAACTCCCGAAATTTAACTATTTGGTTATAAATCTACCCAAAGCAGTCGCAACAAGGTTGAAGTCCAACATCATTAATCCACCGAAAGAAACACCGTATGAAAGGATGAAACTTCTAATAAATAGCCCATAAAATTAAGACGGCAAAGT
Source organism: Muusoctopus leioderma (assembly GCA_027124095.1). NCBI lineage: Eukaryota > Metazoa > Mollusca > Cephalopoda > Octopoda > Octopodidae > Muusoctopus > Muusoctopus leioderma. Next base: position 1,236 of record JAOPJM010202298.1, on the reverse strand, counting down.
CCCAACAAATACTCCTCAACGAGCAATTTAGGCGTTTAAAGTTGAACCAAAGTATTTAACTGAAGGAAAAAAAGATTTTACTACCACAAATTGAATAACTTTACATTTTATGTCGCACAATCGTTTCAGATATATTTTATTATTTCTTATTTCTTAAAATCACTGTTTTTCTATTCTATTTGAAACAGTTTCTTTAAACTTAAACCATGAACATGAATCCAGTCACAGGAAAAAAAGAAACAGGACAATGCGAGTTCGTCGACGCTATGTGCAGCTACAAGAACGCCTTCGCGACTTGTGTGTTGCTCGACGGGAGGACCACAAGACTGTGGCAGAGTTTATTCGTGGCGTCAGCTGGAATATTCGTCTTAATCCTCAACATTAAACACACTGAATATACGTGTAATGCCACGATATTATGTAAGCTGTTTTCAATCTGTACATGTTATGTACTCTCAATGAATGACTGACTTAAATATTTCTATTTCATTACCTTGCTGTGCTTAAGATATTGAACAAAACGTGATTTTTATTTTCACATTCATGTAACGCCATCATACATAAATAGTATTGTCAATATGTACAAGTCATCTATTGTCTGTTAATAACTGATTTAAAATATTTTCTGTTTTATTAGTTTAATTGTTTATGGTAATTAAATAAATTGTGACTGACTTAAATATTTTTGTTTGTCTTTTTTCCTAGCCAAAATTGTACCTTTTTTCTGTGACTTTTTTCCTGTGACTTTATTACCGGCCACGATGAAGATAACTACACTCTAGTGCTCCTCTTTTTGACTTTCTTTCTTCATAACTTTCATAATAATGCATATTTTTTAATGAAAGTTTGCAGAGATACGTTTTCGAAGCTATAGATTACGATTAAATATTTTTAAATGTCTTAATAAAAATGTTTTTGGCGATCTTTGCTTTTAGGTCATCACTTTAACTTTTGCAAGAGCAGTTAGTTTCGTTTCGTTTTGCGGACAGGCGAATAATTTTTGCTTTTAATTTCCTGTGTAGAATTATTAAATTTCATGTGTAGAATTAGTAAGATTGCGATAATGTGCACTTTCTTTGTATGAAATGTTGTATTTTAACTGGTTTTTAGCTGGAGAATTACTATTGTTATTTTTCCTGTGTAGAATTATTATTTTGTCGTTGTTGTTTTTATTCATGTTAATCCATTTCCGAAACTCACGGATCACATATATACAAACACACAGAGAAAGTATAA
>JAOPJM010202092.1:0-12811 GCA_027124095.1 Muusoctopus leioderma | reverse complement strand
TTCTTGAGGCAGCATTTTACGGTTGGATGCCCTTCCTGTCACCAACCATACTGATTCAGTATATATATATATATATATATATGGTGTGGAAGCCTATCAGATGCAGATGATGATGATGATGATGATGATGGTGTGTGTGTGTGTGTGTGTATATATATATATATATATATATATACATATATGTATATATATATATACACACACATATATATGTATGTATGTGTGTGTGTGTGTGTGTGTGTGTGTGTGTGTGTGTGTACACATATAATATATATACATACACACACATACCATCATCATCATCATCTGCATCTGACAGGCTTCAACACAATTTCTATCTGTCAAATTTCAGTCACAGGGTTTTTGTTGACCTGAGGCAAGGTGCTGCACAGTAGAATCAAACCCAGAACCATGTGGTTGAGAAGTGAACTTCGTAACCACACAGCCATGCACGAAACCCATGTTCGTTGATCAGTAAAAGTGTTTTATAGGACTTTATATCTTCAGTTAGATGCAGTCAGTGGACGGGGAAAAAAAATCATAAACAAGTATTAAACCAGTTTTATTCAGTTATTGCATATTCTAAGACAGTTATATTAATATCTTACTTTTTCATTAGGCAACAAAGGTCAGAAAATAGATGCAGAGCTTTAAAAATACTATTTAAAGACAGCAGCCACACTAAATATAAATCAAATCAGTCTTTCTTCCTAAGATTAGTACAGAACAACAGCAACCCTAAATATAGATGTGCTATTTATTCTACTTCTTTTGTTGTTTTTTCATTCAGAAATTCTTAAGCTTTATGCACCTTTTATTTTTTCCTCAAGATATTTGATACTTTCTTTTAATTTTGTGCTTTCTTCTGAAGATTATAAACAAGGAACAAAAATATTTCATTATCACAACAGTAGTTTACATAGCAGTTTTGCTGCTTGGGCCATCGAAAAATCTTACATATATTTCCTTATACCTTTATTGTTAACAAATATGTTATAATTAAATTTTATTTTTTAGCCGTTGTCAGCTTGTAATTTACTAGAGTTCCCATGTTAAGAAATTATAACTAAATCTTTACTCCATTAGATCCATAATTTTATTCCTTGTATTTTCAATCAATTCATTGTTTGGATAAGAATATCTTGGATGTTGTTGTTATTGTCGTTTAGCACCAGGTCAGCCATGATCAAGCAAACTTATGATCAAAGGTACCCAGCTTTAACCAACACATATATATTTTTTTCTTTTTCAGGACTATTTCATCTAATATATCCTTACTTTTTTAAGATAGTAGGGGTGATCTGAGTTAGATTTGGCTATTATTTCTAGAATGTCAAGCAACTGCATAGTGGTTTCCCCATTGGCTCAATGTCTGGGATGTTGAAGTGGTGGATGTAAATCTGGAACATTCTTGATTAGATTTAATTTAAGTAGGAGTTTTGCAAGCAGATACTTCTGTACGCCACCTGCATCTGGGAAATGTACTAGTTTGTTGGTGGGATTTATAGTTTATCCCAACTTTCAAGACATTTTTTTCCAATGGGAGATATCTCAATTTCTTTCTAGGTCCATTTATCTATTGCAAGTTTTGTTCATGGTGGGATTTAAATTCCCCACTGCTAGCTAATAAAATGCTTGTTTGTTATACAATGTTCTCATTTCTTATAGCAATGAATTGTACCTCCCCATTTATAGTTAAATGGCTTCAGACATTGAAAGTTAAGTGTCGATTTAACTGATTCAAGTCAGAACTGATGACATGATATAAGCTTTAATGCTTCTCCCAGTAGGTTATAGGCTGGTCATAGATGTCCCATAATAGGATTATTTTGTGGAGTTTGCAGTTTTTAATCAATATGGATGGATCTCCACCTAGATTCTTAATGATGAGAGTTCAATTGTTCAATCAACTGAACTGCCTGCTCATTGAATTAGCATGTAAGTGGCTGAGTATTCCACAGACATGTGTACCTTTAACATAATGCTTAGGCAGAATCAGCATGACACAGTGTGACAAGGCTGGATCTTTGAATTACAAGTACAATCCATCCGAGGGGCTTCTGCACAGCTTTTGTCAACCAAATTTCACTCACAAGGCTTGGGTCGACTCGAGGCTATGGTAAACACACTTGCCCAAAATGCCACACAGTGGGATCAAACCCAGGATCTCGTGATTGCTAAGCAAACTTCTTAACCATTCAGCCATGTTGTGTCCACGTAATCAATATAACATCAAATTAATTAATAAATTTGCATCTTAGAATTTACTCTTTTTTACTTATTTTTTCTTGGGGGGCTTAGATATCAGTCCATGGCACCTGTATACATAGTACTATAAAAGTTCTACATTTTCCTTGATAAAAGTATAAAAATGAAACATATTTAAATGAGGTGTGCCAATAATAATAAAAAATACCATTGCTAAACATAATAATCTGCTGATAGATTGACTATATATGTTTTGTTTTTCTTTTCAAACACCTGCAATTATAATAAATAAAAGAAACGTAATGATGAAGGGAAAAGGGTTCTAATAATTGTTTCTAACATAGGCACAAGGCCAACAACCCAGTACTTGACTGGTACTTTATTTTCTTGATCCCGGAAGGATGAAAAGCAAAGTTGACCTTGGCAGGATTTGAACTCAGAGCGCAGTGAGCCAGAACGAACACTGCAAGGCATTCTGTCCAACATGCTGAAAGGGGTTCTGATAATATGATCAGTTAATACCAACTCCATATTGTACCTAATGCCAACAATCTTTAACATTTACTTCATGCAATATTCTTATGAAACATTATTTTTCTGATTCTATCATCAGTTTGTAACCCATCCTCCTAAGAAAAAATATAACAATTTATAAAAATAGCTTTTTATGTTAAAATCTTTGTGAATAAATTTGCTGCACTGCCTTAGCATGAGCACAGCCCACTGACTGGAACCAGTAAAAGAAAAAAAAAGGAGTAAGATGCCCAGTTAGGCACAAGAATCAATTGGCTTTCTAAGATTAGCTACCAGCTGCCGTAGATCATCTAGCCAATGTGCAGCTCAATGAACAAAGAAACCTCATTAAGATTTCAGACTTTGTTTACTCAGTATAACTATGTTGTATTCAAAATATGAGAACTTTCTGATTTTATAAAAGAAAAGCCAAAATATGCACAATGAAAGATTGAAAAATATCTTAAATTGCCTTTATGCAGTATTACTACAAAGGCTATTGTAATGCCATTGTTATGCTAATATTATTGCATGCTTGCATGTGATTGGATCTATTTAAGGTGGCTACTAGTTCAATGTAACAGTTTGATTATTCAGTTGAATAAAACTACTGAACGTAAAAAATCACGGGTGGCTATGACTGTATTTGGATGACCACTATATGATATGACAGTAGTGTTACCAGTTAATAACAATGAACTTTCACTCAATGACCTAGATATGACAGAGGCTTGACTATGATGCTTTACTAATGCAACAAGAATGAAAGATCTGGACACTAATGATAAAAAAACAAATAACAGATTTGTTTTTCTCTAAAGCAGGTATGATGGCTATATAAATATTCTTGGTAACAGTGAACCTTGACTTGAAACAATTAATTTTAGCAGCGTAGAAATTGATAATTGCTGAAAGTGCCAGATTCTTATCACATCAAACTCTGACTAAATCTATTCAATGTTATTCTCAAAGATTACGTGAGTTAGCTAATTTTTTGCAAATTTGATAAATCTGGAACCTAAAGGACAGAGTGCAGAAAATGATATTCAAATGAAAGTCATAGATGGCATGCAATCATCTAAGCATCATGTGAAAGCATTTGAATATCTTCAGTCAGATCCAAAGCTGAATTCATGCATTGAATTAATTTAAAAGCTGGAAATGATTTCTAAATTCCAGATGATTGAAACAAAAAAAAAAATAGAAAATAACAATGATCTTGATAATATCAGTGTCAAATGTTGATGGAAACAAGTATAAATCTGATTATAAATCTTGCTTTTGTGGATATAAGCCTGCACCATTGAAATATCCTGTTTGCTAACATTTTTATTAAATATAGAAAAAAGAATCACTTTAAGGCAGTATGTAAAGCTACAAAAAAAAGGTTTAGGAAATTAAAAAGGAAGATTCTGCAAGTGTTGAAGAAATTGGCCTAAAAAATACTACAATGATAAGTGTGAAAGTCAATAATGTTAGCTTTAAGATGTAAAAATTGACACTAATAAACCAAAATTAAGAGAAAACAATTTGATGAATCACTCATTAAAATCTTAGAAGAAATTGACACATTAACAGAAACTGATAAGAGAATAGAGGTTGTGAATGTTATTGTTACTAAATGTAAAAAAAAAACCATGGCTTGCTTCATATGAATGTTGATAGTTCAGCATTAATTCATAAGATTGAAGCTCCAGGACAATATGGTAGATTCTCAAAGAATATATCAGGCCATGTTATTTTGAGGCAAGACAATTGCCAATACAAATTAATCCATTAGTCATAGCAAAGCTGAGGAAACTAATTAATGAAGGTCTTTTAGAAGAAGTTTCTTCTGGAAAGTGTAAACTGACCCCTCCTTTAGTGGTTGTGTGAAGGATGAATTGAGTTTTCAGAATATGTGGAGACTATAAAGTAGATGTAAATGAAAGAATTTGTCCAACCCTAAATACTGGACCAATGTTTCATTCTCTTTCTGGCATGAATTATTTTGCTAAATTAGATTTAAAGGGAGATTATTATCAGATAGAAATGTGTTCTGAAGCAAGAGAAGTTACTACAATAAGTACACCAATGGGTCTTTTAAGATGGACATGTATTCTATACGGAATTAAAACAGCCAATGCTATATTTCAGAGAGCAATTGAAAATATTGTTGGTTGAACATATTGTTGGAAATGACATTGATAATTCTATTATTTATCAGGATGATATATATACTAGTGCTAAATCTGTTGAAAGTCTATATGTCAAGGTAGATAAGATCATAAAAAGGTTGGAATTATCAGGCATAGTGATCAATTGAGCTAAATCTGTGTTAAAGACGAATTAATTGTCTTTTGTGGGATATAAACTGGTAAAAGAGGCTATATTACCAGATCATTGTTTAGTAGAGATAATTTTAGAGGTAAAACCACCAAAGGACAAAAAGCAATTAGAATTTTTCTTTGACTTGGTAATGTATATTGAAGATTTATTAATCATTATTCAGACCACATATCACTGTTTGCATCACTTTGTAAGCATGGTGTCTCATTTTCGTAAGGAGTCCAACAACAAAAGGCATTTTAGCATATAAAGCTGATGTTAGTATCAAAGCCAATGGTCCAGATTTATGATGCCACAAAAGAAGTTACCTTAACAAGTGATACAAGTGAAAAGGTTATATCGGGGATACTTTCACAAGATGGCCATGTTGTATTATATTTTACAAGAGCCACATGTGAAATAAGATACTCAAATATTGAAAGGCAAGCCTTGGCAATTGTATGGCATACTTAAAAAGCATGTCATTTTCTGCTTAGCTGAAAATTTAAATTGGTCTCAGATCATAGGCCCCAAGAATTTATTTTTGGCAAAAATGGTGGTTTACCAAAAGTAACATGTGCGCATATTTAAAATAGGCCTTACAAATCACAGCATTTGATTATGAAGCATCTTTTGTAAAGCGATCTCAAATACCACATGTATGTGGAATTGCTAAAAGAATGGCCATTATCCTGATTGGAATTTATTAATAATGTTGGTATGGATGAATGTGGTCATGATGATAATGATTCTTATATCCATCTTGCATAAACTGATCTTATAAGACATAAAAATAGGAAGTTGGAGTCTGCCAATCATAATATTTTACCTGGTATATTAAAAAGGATTTTTAATAATAATTGGAGTAATTGTTTAATAGTAATTGGAGTAATTGTTTAATAATAATTGGAGTAATTGTTGAAAGGTCATTTAAGTCATTGAAAATAAGTTTAAGATGGTATTTTGTCTTTTATATTTAATATCCTTTTCGAGGATAGTAAATATAAAAGTTCTACATGATGATGTACATTGAGGCTCAATGGCAACAAGGAATCAGTTGAAATTAGAACCATTGTGGCTAGGTTACTGTGAAGATGTGGAGCAATATGTAAGATGTCTGACATGTTCTAGAATAAAACCAGAATGACCTCACAGAGTGCACACATGGCCAAAAGAAATTAAGGCATGGATACGTGTACATATGGATCACACTTACGTCAAGAATTATAGACTATTCTTAACACTTGTAGATGCATACTCTGGGTAGCCAGAAGTAATAAGAGTTAAGAATAAAGAAGCAGAAACAGATTTAATATTAAGTACTGTGTTTGACAGAAATGATGTTCCAGAAATATTAGTGTCTGACAATGCCTGTGAATTTTATAATAATGACTTATGTACATGGCTTGATAAGATTGGATGTAAACCTATGAAAATGTCTCCATATCATCCAGAATCAAGTGGAATTGCTAAAAGAATGGCCAAAAGTGTTAAAATAGGTTTAAATGCATATTTACCAAATAAAGGTTTTATTAATGCCTATTTGAGTTGTGTGCTTTTGAGTTATCAGACAATCACTCACTCAGGAAGATTTCTTAGTCCATCTGCTTTGATGGGCAGACAAGTACGATCACCAATAATAATGTCCTATAAAACTGCAGTTCCGGTTTGATATCAATGCAGAAGAAACTATGAACCACAACAAGCTAGATTTATATCTCAAGCAGGAAATAATACATCTGTGATTCTTAAGGGTGAACAGAGTATATTAGCTCATGCATAAGAAATAAACAATGACACAAATATTGATAGTAAACAAAATACAGAATCAGTCCCTCAAGTGTTGAATGACATTCCAGACTCAATAAAGATTGGAATTTCAAAACTGATAAGGGAACAAACATAACAAATGATGTTAAACAGTTCCCAAATAATGAAAGAAACTAAACCAATCCGTTCCAAGTGATGTGATGTCATTGTTATGCCAATATCATTTCATGCATTTTGCATGGTTGCACATGAAATGGTTCTGCTGGTGACTAGTAGTTTGATGTAACAACTTGGTCATTCAGTTGAATAAAACTTCTGAACGTAAAGGATTGCATGCAACTACAGCTGTATTTGGATAAACACTGTACGACACAACAACCATATCTAATATTAAGTTAGCAGAAACTTACTAATTAAAGTTTCTCTTAATTAAGAAATAATCCACACATGAGAACATTTCAAATAAAAAAAAAAGCAAATTTATTTTAATATTAAGTCCTAAGAGAAAACCTAATGTCAAAAACAATGGCAAGCAGAAGCAATATATAATTAGCAGCAATGACGGCAAAGTGACAAATGAATAAAAGAAGTAAATAGATTACTGTACAGAAGAGACATCAATAAAGCACCTTACCAATAAATACTAATAGCAATATTTAATATAAAGCAGGAATCTGACTAAAGTAAATTGCTGTTTATCAGTTCAGAATCAATAAATACAAGTAAAAAAAAAAATGGACAAATAGTTAACAAGTAAACCATATGTAGTATAATAAATCTAAACATTAATCAGGTAGTTTTCTGTCATATAAAATGACACAATCAGAGGTAATAGTATGTATGTAACATGAACAACAATATGTAACATTAATAACAATAACCACTTATTGCTGATGTGAAATATGGCTTTTCAGTAAGATTGTATCTAAATATCAGAAATAATTACTTCAATAACATACTAAATGGCTGGAAATAAATGGCATTTTACAAAAAATGGCTTTTACTCTTGCCTTTAAGTATGTAACCATCCTAAATACCATAGGAAATTATTTAAATATTGAATTAGAAGCTCCTATTCAGCCAAGTTCATGAGCCAAATTTGAATTCACATTGAAATCATGTCAGTTCCTTTGCCCTTGGGAAGGGCATGACATCACACTATACCTCATTTACTCTATAAATGTAGTACTTTGCACCAATAAAAAATTTTGAATAACTAGAATATATTTAGTTTGAAGGATATATTTTCTTTTAAAATGTCATTGTTTTTTATTTTAACTTTATTTCATATATATATCTAATAAGGTTTGTTAGAATTGACTTTCTTTTTACTAAACCCAAAGACAATTTTTTAAGAGTCCAGGAACCAACCAGAATATATAACTGGATGAAAGGTAAAGTTAACACCAACAGTATTTGTATACTGTTAGTCCAATGGCCTAATTTCTGCAACTTCACCAACATTAATTATGCTAATAATGCTAGAAATTTATAATTAATATGACCGTCTTAATTTATTAATTGATATTGTAGCTGAAATAAAATCAAAGTGTGTGATTCATATTTGAAGCCAACTCCTAAAATAAGACAACTGAATATTACTTATTGATTTGAATTATTTTTTTATGATATTGCAGCCTGTTGTTATGCAAAATGAGTAAAGCATTTTTCCTTTTCAACTGACAAAATTCATCTTATAGCATTCACAAGAGAGCTTTCTTAGAAGCAATATACACGATCTTAACTGGGACATCATATTACATTACATTGACTATGAGCTGTTTTAATACTATAAAAATCAGCTGTTGATAGAATATTGTTCCTCTGTCGTGGAAATAGTCTATTACTAAACTTAAGATAACAGATATATTGTAAAATTTAGAACTTAAAATACAGTCCTATTTTTTAAATGGTAGGAAATTTGTTGAGAAAGATTCAGTTGCTAGACTAATCGGATGAAGCTACCTCACTGGCTCCTTTTTTATTCATATTAACTGAATGTAGATGTATTCAATGCTACATGAAAGCCTTTGCAAATCTTTAAAACAGATTATAAGAAAATTAAAAAATTATCGGAACAAGCTTTGTTCTGAGTTAACCCAATTCCATGGTAAACATTCCTGTCAACAATAACTTTTGTTGTGCCTAAAATCAGTTTGGAATAGCAACTTAAACTCCATCCTGAAAAAGAATTTGACTGCTTAAAAAAAGGCAAAAGAAAAAGACAGAAACCAATCATTAAAATAAGTGATATATTCACTCCTAGATGAAAATACATCTTAATCAAGCAAATACTTTGTCAAAGAATATACTTTAAAAATCTCTGAAAACCTCACTGACAATATCAGAAAATAGAACACCTCAACATTATCATCATCATCATCATTATCATTTTATATCTGTCTGCATCTCATCACTTGTTGCAGTTACTTGTGAGGTTCTGCATCCTGAGATCAGCCTTCACCACTTCTTCCCACATCTCTATCAGACTTCCACTTGGATCACTTGACTCTTCTTCACCCAACTGTCATCTTTCATACACATCACATGTCCATACCAGTGCAGTCTTCTCTCTTGCACACTATGGTTGATTTATCTAATACCTATTTTTCTGTTAGCTCACCTGCGCTTCATCATTCACAAATGCTGACAGTACACATCCAATGGAGCATGCTTGTTTCATTTCTTTCTAGCCTTCACACATCATCTGCATTCAGTGCCTGTGTCTTGCTACTATGTATTATCACACTTCACATGCAGGTATCAATATGGATACATAAAAAAAATACTAATTTAATGACTTGACTAATTAACTATATTACTTCAGATTATCTATCTAATGTCTTCTTTGAAGAGTGCTTAACAGGTATTGTTTTTATAAGATAGTCAGGTCCTCCCAGACAGGTGAGATTGACGTAGTTGATGACCAGCTTGAACATCTGTTGATTGGTGTCTATACAAAAAAACATAGGAAGAAATTCTATCTGGAGAAAGTTCTGAGGAGGAAAATTGGACAAAATATTTAGTGTGGGGTTTTGGAGTTAAGATACAACTTGGAGTTAAGATACAACAGGAAGTGGAAAGATGGATGAGATGAGTGGGCCAGTGTGGAATGAGTAGGCAGTTAGCTAGTTCAGAAGAGCAGAAGCCACTGGAATAGCAATAGAAGAGTCAGAAAGAAGAAACGGTGCATTTGAAAGCTGGTGGTTGAAGCTTGTTGATAATTGCATATTTTCCAATCAGTCAAATAGCCTTGTTTTGATTAAGGTTAAGAAGTGAAGAGTATAATCTGCATAGGAGTGTGGGTTGTTAAACATGACAGCAAGTAGGTCATTAATGTACAGAAGAAAGAATGTGGGAAACATTACCAAACCTTGTGATACACCAGAATTAATAGAGTATGGGTCACTGCAATTGTGCAGTGTATCAAGAAACTTCTGATCTAAGAAATGAGAGATACATGTAGAACATTGGTGTTTAACTTATCTAGGAAATTCTCATGCTAGACATAGTCAAAAGCTTTTCTAATATCATGTGCAACAACATTACTTTCACTGAAGTTCTGAAGAACAAGGAACCACAGATGAGTAACATAAGAGAGCAAATATCCTGATCTGGCTCTACAGAAGCCATAATGGTAGTCAATGAGGAGGAAGAGAGACTAAAGGTGATAGTCAGCAACCGTTTCCATTACCTTTGAATTGTTGGAAGCGAGTGTGATAATTTGGTAGTTTACTGGATCATAGAGGTTGGACTTTTGGGGAATGGGATGCACTGCAGCATGTTTCCAAAGCTTAGGATAGATTCTTGTAGAAAGAGAGAGAGATTGAAAAGTTTTCTGAAGATAAGAGAGCTAGTTCTGGAATACACTGTTTGAGGATGATAGAGGGGTTTGACATCAGGGCTGGTTGCCTTATTGAGTTGGAGTGATTGCATGAGTTTTGCACTTGGCAACTGTTTATGTGGTGGTGACACTGAGGTCATCATTATCATCAATGAAAATAGTATCATAGAATTTTGTGTAGGAATTAAAGCATTGTATATTGGACAAAGTCATATCATTATGAAACACTGACACCATAAATCACTGGAGCGAAAATTAAAAAAACAGTGATGGTATCATCATTCATCATTGCTTTATACTATTATTTATAGAAAACCTTACTGAACTTAGTAATTCCTTTGTTAGTACAATCTAGACTGATAGTGATAGGATTGGAAATATAACCTCGTTGTTATAACTTCTGTCATGACCCAAGTCCTCTGGAAGATTGAAACACAACATTATAATCTAACAAAACACTCACTAGTGATACTGCTACATACATTCTGTGGTAGCCTGTTTACAACGTTGACCATTGATAAATATTTTAGCCATAGACAAATTATACTTTATCCTTGAAAAGGACATATGATATTAATTATTGGATCTGGAATGGACAGCACTGTAGAACTCAAAGCAAGCTTCTGACAAACTGAGTCCACAACACAATTTTTACATGTCACTGAAGCCATTTCATTTCACTTATGCTACTAATGCCCTTTTGAAAATTATTAATATTACACCTCCCATCTTCCTTAAAATATAAGGTGTTTGAGCTAAGTAAAAAAAAAAAAGATTATTTGAGCTGGAGTCTCAAATTTGTATAGAACAAATGATACTTCTAATTTACAAAATCAGAAGTTTTAATTTAGTAATCAAACACCAAATACAAATTCAGATTATGTTTTGGGGATTTTTTTTTTTTTTAAGGTAAAGAAGGAGGCTGCTTTAATTCAAAAGTTATTTGTTCCAATTTTGAGAACGAATTCATATAATTGGAATAAACAAGATTTTTAATTACATAGTTTAGGATATGAAAACATATACAATATTTATTGTTAGAAGGAAAGTTAGAGTAAATAGTAAAGTGACAGATGAGATGTTTGTGGTACTTAATGTTGTTAGCAATGGATAATATTTTTCACAGATAGTTATAACAAAGTCTCCTCATGTTTTTCTTCTTGAATAGGTGCATTGCATTGCTGAATGCTCATGAAGGAAATATTTTATTTCCAACACATTTCTTACAAGTCATTTAGTTCAAACTTTCACAAGGTATAAACATTTGTGTTAATAAATTTTAAAGGACATGCTGTCATCTGATCACTTGCCTATAAAATCTGTGTATCATGAATCATCTCAAAGACATTTGGATTTAGATATTAATATATGGAATATAAAACTCCCAGAAAAGAAAGCTATTGCTTTGTGGCAAGGATGATATTAAAATATTCTGTCCATTTATGTAGTACAAAAATAAATCAAAAAGTATACAGGTTACTGAGGTATAAATCTACTCATTAATAATGTACTTTTTTCCATTTTTCGTCTTTTACAAAGATCATATAAGATTATCTATATAAATGGTGGTGTTAGTGAGTTCTACAATGCATTGCATTGTTTGAGCACTAATGAAGAGTTCATTTCCATGCAGTGTATCTTTACAAGTCCCTGGCAGACCTTATCACTCTTCAGCCCACACTCAAAAGAGAAGTCAAACACTACAAGCTAACAAAACAACAGTTTTATGGAGCTAACGGTTCTTAAATCAATTAACTATATCATTCTGTGATACCTATTTACAAATAGGTAGACTAGACCATTGAGGATTAAGTGACATTATCAAACAGTCAGTGCAGCACTGTTACAGAAACAAACTGTTGACCTTTCAGCTGGTAGTTTGTTATCCTTATCAACCCAGCCAGCTGCAACACTCATTTATTTATAAAACAATGTATAAAGAAAACTCGAACATTATTGTTGACACATTCTGTTAGGATTAAAGTGAATTTTTAGATTTTTGTTACCCAAATTAATTATGCAAGATTCTTTATTCATTTGATATTATATATATATACATATATATGGAAGCACAGATGTAAAAATGATGATGATATATATATATATATATAATAAATGGATCTCCGTCTGAATCAGACGATGAGTGTTCAGTTGTTCGATCAACTGAAC
>JAOPJM010201891.1:0-12812 GCA_027124095.1 Muusoctopus leioderma | reverse complement strand
TCCTCATAAACAGACGTCTGGCCGTTTGGTGATCAGTGTTGGTGACAGGAAAAGCATCCGACCGTCAAAATTCTCTCCGTCCAACCCATGCTAGCATGGAAAAACGGACGTAAAAAGCGATGATGATACTTGTGGAGAAAGAAATGTTAGTTTATACCAGTAACATTTATAGTATTTATTTTAACAGAGAGAATCAGCAGATACTCTGTAGTGTAAATATATAATTGGTAGTGCTCTCACCCAGCAACAGATAGATATGTACTTCAAGTCCTGTCAGCTGACCTGTTTTTCTTTTTCTCTCAAATTTGTATGTATAGTGTCTTATATCATATACATACAAAATCTTAGCCTTTAATTTATAATATAGCATGTGCAATATATTACATGAAAATATAGTGTTTTCCTTCCCAAATGTCTATATAAAGACTATAAAATATTTTTTGTATTGAAATTTTCATTGTTATCACTGTTTATCAGTTACAGATTCCCATGCTGTCACTGTTTGGTGAGGAAGATCATTCTAGCGGCTACCACTGTTTAGTTAAAGATTATTGCAAACAGCCCTCTATGATGGTGCTGAATAGAAAACGAGCAGAGATTTTAGTAGATTTACTTCCTAATATTAACAGGTAGCTGAACAATTATTATTTATTTGTCTTTTGTTCCTTCTTGTGCACATTTTCATTCTACTTTGATACTAAGTTATGTGTTCCATTTCTTTCAACTATAAATTGTGGTTCTCGCATGGCTTTGAGGGTGCAGGATTGAATATTTTGTATGAAAATACTAGGGTGTATATACATTAAGACCCCCCTCTCCGCTACTCATTATAGTAGTCTAAAACAGTGGCCACAGGAACTGCTGGAAGTAAGATAAGTCAGTTCAATCACATTAGGGATTCTACCCCAGATTTTCTGCTATAGTTTATTCCCTTAGTTTTTACCTTTTCCAAGTCAATGATCCAAGAAGATAGGAGGTCCCAAACTTGAACATTGTGTGCTAACGAAATGGTCATTCATTTACAATTCTACTTCTGCTTACAATAGTAAGATATATAGCATGATAGGTAACATTAATATCTTAGATATGTATTAAGCTTGAAGAATTATGGTCATGGGAAAATGAGATTATGACATTCATGCCTTTTTCAAATGTATTAATGACATACGTGAAGTGAATTAGTGACATTAATGAAGAGAAATGGTTACAGACTTGGCACACTGAGAGTTTACCTCTAATCTACAGTGCTTGCCTAATTATCAGCAACATATTATATAGTTTAACATATATACATATCTTTTTGAGTTAGTTTCCTTGTTTATATAGCCCTGTCAGTCCTCTTTTGTCCTAATTTTACAATTATATTTTTATTCTTAACTTAATTATTTACTTTTACTATTTTTTCTCAGCTTCCACTGTTCATCTTGTTTTGTCACTAAATGTTTTCATTTTTTTAAAATTTTTTTTTATTATTTCATTGTAATGTTACTTTATTAGTATTAGGACCATAGAGCAAACATCTATGGCTATTGGCCTGGAAATAAAGACCAATATCATCTGGTACCATATTATAAGTCAACAGCCTAAGATTCAAGATTTGGTCTTCAAAATGTAACCATAAGTGATACTAAGGAATGTCCAAATAGTCATATTATAAGCTATCAAGTATCTGAAGATCAGACTTCACTCTATTCAGATTAAAGTGAACATATTCAAAGGCTGTATTTTTCTCTGGGTTACACAGTGGCTGTATTTAAGTTGACTGGGTCAGTAGTATCTTAGCTTCAGTGTTTGTGCTCTGTATAGAAATGAATGTTGGAACTTGACAGTTTCCTTGTTAAATATTTTGTTATTATGCTTGACAATATTGTTAAGGGCCATTATAAGAAATAAAAACGAGGGATAAATGTACCACCTTTGTTTCTTGAAGTCAAAGACCAAATGAGCTAGGAATTAGAGCTGGTGATTTGCCATCCTCAATCTGAACTAATCATTCAACATGCATTTTTTTCATAAAACATGGGCACCCAAATAAACTTGGTTGTAATTAGCTCTTCCACAATTAAGTTGCAATTATTATACAACCTCACTTTCTGATGTCCTCATTTGGAATCAATGAAAGGTGTGGCCGTCATTGTTGCCATCCACTGAGACAAGTAATATAACCAACATTTTAAAGGTACATTGGCTGTTAGGTTCAAGTATTCACTTACTGACTATGATGTCATAGTATGAAACAGTGTTGTATCCCTTGACAATGCTCATTAATTTACCTACTTTTTTTCTGTGCTGTTATTGGGAAAGACATCCTACAACTGTTACTGTTCCATATTGTTTATAGTTACTCTACAGTTTTTCATATTAAATAAATCTCTCTTGCTTTTTTTCTAAGCATATCGCACAAACATTACTAATATTCTTTAACTGTTGTTGAAGGCGGAGGATTGGTAGAATCGTTAGAGCATCAAACAAAATGCCTTATGGTATTTAGTTGTGACCCTACGAAATCCTACCAAGGTCGACTTTGCCTTTCATCCTTCCAGTATTATTATAATAAGTACTCGTCAAGTACTGGAGTAGATATAATCGACTGTTTCTTCTCCTAAATTTTCAGGGTCAATAAAATAAGTAGCAGTCAATTACTGGGGTTGATATAATTGACTGTTTCCTTCCTCCCAAATTTGTGGCTTTGTGCCTATGTTAGAAATAATTATTCTTATTATTATTATCATCATCGTCGTCGTCATTGTCATTATTTTTATTGTTAGAGAAATGGGTCATGTTGTATATTTTTTCAACTTTTTTCCTGCTTTTTAGTTGTTTGAAAGAGATTTTAAAAACACATGAAAATGGAGTGGTTCCATTCGGGGAAAACTGTCCAAGGTCCATTCACAGTTTTGAAGGTAAGAAAACTTTTTTGCATAGCTCAGAAAAATAACATTGATCCTGAGGTCCTGCAGGAAGAAGTGAGGTGGCATAACATGGCCCTCTTTGCTCTTGACCCCCCCAGGACCATCACATACAACAGAAACTTGGTGTGCATCACTGTGGGTATCTCCATGATGTTCACATAGAGCTACCTGTCATTTCTCCTCTTCGCCTTCTGGTCCTGCTCGAAATTCTTCTGATCAGAGAAGAACCAGAGCATGACGAGTTAGTTTCTCAGGGTGCTTGAGCTTGTTCAGCAAGTGCTTCGACCACATCACATGGTTCTCCTGGGACTACCCTCTCCTCATCACGTAGGACGTCTGATAGTGGACTCTGCCACCTTGAGCTGCTTGGTGATGGCCCACATCAACTTGCTGGGGTTGTTGTTGATGATGTCGTTGACCTGCTGGATGAACTCGACCATCCTGACGACATCTGGTCGCTGAGAATGTTTCGTTCTCTTGGCTACGAATGACACGTCCCCGCCAAAATCCTCCAGTTCGTTCCTAACCTTGAACACTAAGTATCTGGCCATGTTCATATTGCTGTGGTTGGCAACTAGAACCCTAAGCATAGCATGCCTTTTCATTTCCTGTGTCAGATTGGAATCTACCATGTTGATATGTCTGAAAGAGAAATGAGCAAGTTAAAATTTGGCAGAGGTCATCTTCCATTTATGGCCTGCTATAAATGCTATAAATGCTGCTGTATACTTTTTCTGGGAGACATATTTTCATAAAATGACAAAGAACTTTACATCCCAAACTACACAACTGTATACTGCAAGTGCTATACAGGAACTAACATCAGTTGTTCTACCAAGTGGGAGTGTGACCTGACTTTGACCTGGCTTTTATACAGTTTCCTCGATCACTGTAGCTGGTGAACAGCAATACTGGTAATTGTGACATCATTGCATTGAGAGGTATTGCCTTTTGGCACTTATCTGACAACACTGGTTACATTGCTTCACGTCTGTTTACATCTGTGAGATATGGTATGTATATATATATATATATATATACACAACTGGTTTCCATCTACCAAATTCCAGTCTCACGGTATTGGTCAGCCTGAGACTAAAGTAAAAGACACTTTCCCAAAGTGCCGTGCAGTGGGATTGAACCTACAAATACATGGTTGCAAAGCGAACTTCTTGACTACACAGCTGTGCCTGCATGTATATGCAAATTCTTTTTGCAAATGTATTGTGGAGAAAGAACTTTTGCAAAAGCCATTCCAACTTTGTTAGCTTTGAAAATAATTGTGTAAAACCATAAGGCCTATATCCAATTTCTATTTAATTTTCTCATCTCTCACCTAATAAAATTTGCTTTTTTTGGTGTAAGGAAATATACACATAACTTTTTAATATCTCTATTTTATAGCCAGTATATCATAACGATTTTGGTATGTAAATTTGAAAAATAGTTAGTTTGCTTGCTAAATTTACATATTTTTCAGAAATCAATGAAGATGGAAGCATCTTAGAAGTAAAAACAGACATTCCATGGCTGAAATTCTTTCTGCAAAATTATTCTGACCTAAAGGAAAAAGGTATATATCTAATTTTTTATTATTCATGCCTCACCTTATAAACATTAACTGTTTTAGTGATCTTTGTATCATGAACTATATATTTAACTATTTAAGCATCTCTATTTTATAACGAGTATATATTTAGCTTTCTAAATTTTGGATGGCATTGGCATTTATAACTCTGTTCTTTCAATAATGAAAGCATTGAACTACTGTTTGTGTTGTAGAAATGTGATAAAATATTTCGTCTCTGAATTTTTTCCAATCTGTTCTTACTCTGGCTACTATGGTTTCGGAACACCCACCTCCACTGGTTATTAGGTCATCTAGGTAACAGAAGCTATCAACTACTTCTAGGGAACCATCTGGGCATTTGAGAGAATCTATTTCACGTGTATTCTTAGTGCTTACTGCTCCTGTGCATCTGCTGCATACAGTCTACTTTTTCCATTAGCATGCCTGTAATCCCACTATACCGCTTGTGCATCCATGGGTTACATACATCAGGTACACGTAATGGACTTTCTACCTACTCCTTTTCTACATATTGAGCACGGCATTTCCTTAATGGTAGCAGGGTCCTGTCTTCATTCTTACTTACTAAAACTTTAGTCCTTGCTAAGTTTACTTTGAGGCGTCTCGATTCTAGATTTTGCTTCCATGTATGGAATTTCTTCCCTAATTCAGCTATAAGATTTAGGTCATCAACATATAGAAGTTCCCTCAGACATTCGGTGGTGAGGTTGGAATGAATGGGTGCTCAGTGGAAAACAAAACTGGATTTTTCAGTACTCCGAGGGACAAAAATTAAAATTCGTAGCTAAAATTCGTAAACTAAAGAAGCATAGAATAAAGTGCCCTATGAGGAAACACTTTCCTCGTACTTGAGACACTACGAGGAAATTAAGATGGTAGTTGGATGCTATATTCTCTGTCATTTTGCAGCTATTATTCCACACGAATTCAGCTTTGATCAGGGTTCCATTAGTATATCACAATGGCATTTTTGTTTTTGTTCTATAGTTCTTTATTGAAAGAGCATGAATAACCTGGTCATTAGAGAAGTTGGTATTTCATATACTGTCACATCCACTGTGTTGTGTTTGTGGCAAAGAAACTTAACTTTCAGTTTGCCTTGCTGTAAATAGGTATTGTAGTGTAGGAATATCTCGTCACTGTTAGCAGCAGCAGCAGTCCTGTACAGTTAATGAGTACCTCCATAGCTTGTAGTGCTAGGTTCAAGTCCTACTGTGGACATTGAGCCCTAGTCTTTAATGAGTTGTTACTTGATGACTCAACAGTGTTACGGGACCAACCATCACCACCACCACCACCACCACTAGACTTTATGGAGCTAGAATTTCAAAACTATTTATTTGACTATTTAACTTCTGTGTTTTTGTTTCCCTTTAGTAATATATGTATGTGTGTAATATATATATTTGTTTATTTCTATTCACAGATATGTTGCCAAACACTCCTGTTGGTCGAGAACTTGCATCAGAGCGTTTACGTCAGTTGGGAGAAAGTTTTATAAAAGAAGGCATCCAGGGAGATTATTGGTCTGACAGCGTATTCCTTGTGTATATAAACATGTGTGACATCTCTGGCCTTCCAACACCAGACCTTTATGTATGAGCTATTTTTTTCAGTGTGGGCTTGTGTGAGTGATTTTAAAAGTATTTCTCTCTTGCTCTCTCTCTCTGTCACACACACACACACACACAGGTTATGTATGTATATTATGAAAATAGTTGTATATGTAAAAAAAAAAAATAACATTAAAAAAATGGAGAAAATATAGTACGTGAACCTCCTCAGTATATTTTGTATTACTGGAAAAGTTTTATCTATTACACAAACATTTTAGTGAAATAACCTATTGAAAATTACCTGTTGGACATATGGATTTGATTTTTAGATTATTTTTCTCTTTCTTCTTCCCAACCCTAAACTCTTGAAAAAATGATTTAACCTTTTCATTACTAGATTTCTAACTGAAATATACCCCCATGTGTTTCAATTGAATTCTAAAATAATCGTGAATTTAGATGGCTTTCATAAAGGAACTACAATTTCTTTATTTATTAAAATATTAAAGTGGTGTTTTGAACATAACAGAAAGTTCTTACATAAATCTTACGGAATTTTTGTCTAAGAACTACTCTAATTACAGGTAAGTACAGGTAAAATCTGAAAAATAGCATTATTTAAATTTTGTTTAAATATCACCATATATATTGAGTTATGAGCCAATATTATATATTATTTATTAATTCAGCCATTGCTCTCCCACTGCTGGGTAAAGGCCTTCCCCTTTTCTTTCCATAACTTTTGGCTTGGGGAGCCTGATCTCCAATTTTTGTCATTGATTTTGGTGACCAGTAGCCCTTGTAGTGTAGCCCTCTGATATATATATATGCATGCATATATGTATGTGTGTGTATGTATGTATGTATGCACATATATGCATATTTCTAGGGGCTGCTGTTGGGTCTTGGTTTAATTTCACTGATCCAACAGGAACTGCCATCAAAGTTTTTGGTTTAGGTGTCATTTGAGGAGTTTGAGCTTTACTGTACCATGCTAGCTCATTTGCATGTTTGCACCGATCAGCTTTGGTCCATAACTTCGAAGCAGCCATGTTTCCAAGGGAGGGATCACCTATTCGCCACCCAGGGATGTGCCACTCAGCTGATCTAACAACAGCTGGCAGTATTAGATTATTATAGCTTAATAAATGCTTATTATATTTATGGCAAAAATGCTATAATTACATCCACTTTGTACTCCTTTTTCGTTTGTTTACATTTTGCACAGTGGTTAGTCTCTGCTGTTATTATATGGAACACTTGAATTGGAATAAACAAAAGTAAATACGCAATGGGTTTTGAGTCATAAGGATAACTGATTGGGTCCGTATTCTTCTGAAAATTTTAGAAGAGAAATGTTTAAATGTTTTCACTCCGTCTCTTTCTGGAAATTAACATTGCTTACACACTTGGAAATTGAAATGTTCAGTTCAAAGTCCACCACGTATTATGCTTGATGCATTTTTATATTTGCTGCATTTGGAAATCATTCAAAGTCATTATTACTAAATCTGCGGCATATATCATTTTATATAATTTAAAAAAGGGTAGACTGTTTTAAAAATAAAGAAATATGAAAGAATTTGGCAAAAATATCCAAAATGTGTGGAGAACACAAAATTCACGTAAAAATGTCAGATGGGGTACAACAAGTGTTTATCTAGTGAGATCCTGTGTCATCACTAATGCAGTAACAAGGTTTACATTGAAATGCGGGTGAAAGCGCGTGGCTGATTAGGTGGTTGGGCTCACAATCGTATGGTCGTGGGTTCAATTCCCAGAACAGGTGGCACGTTGTGTCGTTGAGCAAGGCACTTTATTTCACTTTGCTCCAGTCCACTCAGCTGAAAAATGAGTACCAGCAGCAACAGCTGGAGGTTAACCCTGCGACGGGCTGGCGTCCCATTCAGGCGGGAGTCTTGCACTCTCAGTTGCTTAACGCCACGGAAACCGGGATAAATTCCGGCCTAATGGACCTATAGGCTCAAGAAAAATTTTAAGGGATGGTCTCAGGCGGGTTGGCATTCTATGATGACAGGCAGTATCAGCAGGTTGGTAATGAAAGGGTTAATCATGACTTCATAGCTTCAAAAACATTTCTACAGCCAATTTTTTTTTTGTATCCCTTGATGGGCCCCTGCTTGTCTTATTCTTCTTAGCTGAAAAAAAAAAAATAGGTGACACTAACCCCCATTTCACACTTGAGAAATTAGTAGTAGGAAATGCATCCAATTGTAACAAAAGTTTAAAAACAAAAAAGACTTAAAAAGCACCTGCTCCAACAATATACAAGTGTCCAAATGTACAACAAAAACAAAACTGTCCTCAAGCTAGCATGTAAATATGGTAGTTAAAAAAAAAAATAAAAGCAAAATACTATGAGAAAAATAGATGCATAAAAAAAAAAGAAAAACCAACTAAAAATTTTATTTATGTATCTACTAAAATATGAAAGAATCTTGGTCTTGGTAAAGGAATAAAGCAGTTGAGACAAACAAGATGAAGAAATAATGTTTTCATTTGTAAAACTAACTCAGTTTTACTCTCCTTTTTTTTTTTTTTTTTTTTTTTTTATTTTTTTTTTTCCTTTCAAAGTCTTATAAAATGGCAAAATTATTAGAGCCAGGTAATTTTTTCTTGCAGTATTTAGTTATGTTCTGTTACATCCTGAGTTCAAATATCACAGATCGAGTCAATTGACTAGTATATCTCTCTATGACCTTTGTGGCCAATGTTAGAAATTATTCTTGTGCATATTTTATCTATCCAGAAGAATATGAAAAGCAAAGTTATCTTAGGCAGGATTTGAACTCAGAATGCAAAGGGCCATAATATTTGGTATTTCATCCAAAACATTAAAGTGCCAGACAAAATACCCCGTGACGTTTACTTATGTATTTTTGCATCCTGAATTGGAATTTGCTTTTCATTAATTCACTTAGTTATAATATTCTCAACTTAAAAGATAACTTATTACTGGAACAGCTAAAGTATCGGCACCTATTACATCATTTTTGACATTTAGCTCAGTTTTAAGTATTAATCTAAATGTATATATTTCTTCCTAACCTTTTGCTTTCATTTGTGTGTGTTGTACTCTCTTTGGTATAATTCTCCTATGTATCTCATCATCATCATTGTTTTACGTCTACCTTTCCATGCTGGCATGAGATGGACGGATTTTCTTGTGCAGTATTTTACAGCCAAATGCCCTTTCTGTTGCCAACCCTTTTAGTTGCCCCTTACGACACACAGGGACATGGTGTGCCTATTCTATCTCTGTTTTATTTTTTTATTTAACATAATATTAGTGTTTTTTCTTAATTTTCCTCATTTCAAGTTTGCCTTGGTGCATATTTCCAAACTGAATTTCATATCAGTTTCCTTACTGAATCTGTATCATATGTATTAGGGTTTTCAGTTGTTTGTTATCTGCAACATACAACATGAGATCATCCATATGCTATATATGGTTGATTATCAGCAATTACAGGATGTCTGTCTGTCTGTCCAGCAGCAGCATCCTAGGTATGTGAGCAATACTCCAATGTGGATTACACTTGAACTTTATAAGAACATCAACAGCTGATCAGTTGTGAAGTATTTCCTCGCCCTAAAGAAGAAACCTTGTCTTTGTGATGCGGTAATGGTATATGTGAAGATGCCGTGAGAGAACATTAGAGATTGTGAGGCCTAATATTTGTAGTGATTTAGAGGGTTTTAATTGTGTATTGTTCATCACTAGAGAGTGTGAGATACAAGACTATTTCCTTGATAGTGATTGACACTTTGCACGGTTGAAAGACAGGGTTATCATGTACCCCACTGAAGGATGTTTTCTTTCCATGGAGGCAATGCAATTCTGACACGGAGTGTCTTAAGTTGCATTCTGTGTGGAAGCTTTAAAGGGGAGTTAAGAGTGATATGTGCATAGTATGTGGTGTTATTTAACCCCAGGTCAACCCTGATCAAGCAGACCTATGATCAAAGGCATTCCAGTCGTGACTATCTCATCTTTTTAGGAGTGTCTAGGACAACATTAGGAAGTTCCATCGATCAAACAACTGGAATACTTGTTGGATCTAATGGAGGAATCCAATTACTTATGTATATGTATAGGCTGTTGTTGTTTAGCCCCATCTTCAACCATGAACCAGCCGTTTATTGTCAATATAGCTGTGTACATTTCGCATGTAAAAACCTGATTCAGATCGGGGTTGAAATCCTTTTTCTGTCAAAACAATACATCCAAATTCATTCATTTCTTTGTGGTTGAAGATGGAGCCCATACTTGCAGCAGGAGAATCTCCTTTTTTGCACAGACAGAGATGGGCTGAACCATAAAAAGGCCAGACAAGGATTTCCACTGAAAGGAAAAAGAATTTAGAATTTGAAACTTTAAACTTAATGTGACACCAATTATGAAGATGGTTTCATGCATGGCCGAAAATTCAGATAATTTTCTTCTTTACTTAGTATAGAAAATGTATTAGACCCACTTCATTTACTAGACAAACATACTGTTTGTGAATACAAACAGCTTGACATTAAATTGGTTAATTGATGTTCAAGTCGTTTGTTTAATCAAACTTGTGTTGGATATTTTCTATGTACAATATCAGCCATCAGATGCCTTAAACCATGGTACAAATTTTCAGAAGAGCCTCAGAACCATAACTAAGCTAGAATGATATATTAATGTTTTCCTTCGTCTGACTTCAATCTTCCTAGCCTCAAATGCTCAGAGGGCCACATTCTCTAATATATGTCACATCAGGATCACAAACAGAATCTCTGCTTGAACTTGTCAACATGCTGTTTATGGAACAAATGATCCTATACACAACTCTAGATTTCTGCTTCACATATAATGCAGAACTTATCCATATTGGGAATGTTACTCCTACAATGTTTTCTGATAATAAACATAATAGAATTAACAATGTGTGGTCTAAAAGAAACTTTACCTTAGAATATCACAGGAAGCACTTCAACTGTCCAGTGTGAATTTCCATAAAGCTGACTTGAAATCAATGAAGCAGGATGTCTGCAAGCTAAACTAGCCCCAACTTGTCTGTTATGCAAGACAAAGGCATGATACTAAAACAATTTATGTCAACAGTGCAAGTTATATGCATTACATATCTCCTGGGGAGGAGGTTCAAAGTTTACAAAAATATTGTTCTCAGAGATAGAAAAATGTTCATGGAACGAATAACAAAGGTCTCTGATCGCTTACATGGACAAACAGCCTGGATGCAGAGAGCCAGGAGAGATTGAATCTGTGCGAGTACTAGGAATTATAATGAGTAAAGACGTATCACTTCATGTGCATTTTACTAAAATAGCAACCGCAGAGACTACTGGCAAGATAGATCCTGGCAACATTTAGAACAAGAAGTCCTGTTGTTCCTATAGAATATCTTCTATAGGAACAACAGGACTTCTTGTTCTAAGTCGTCTGGCTCATTGCTACAGCTTTGACCCTACTCCATCATAGTGGGAAGCCCATTAATGAATTGGAAGCAATTCAACAGTCTGGCACAAAGAAGATTTCTACTCTATGGAGAGATTAAGGAAAAGATAGGCAATGTTGAATTTTTATCTGGAAGATTTTAGGACTTGCATTGAAAGTTATGCAAATTCTTGAACAGGGTATGGTACATAGTGCCAAACGTTTGACCCTCTCTTTCCTGGGTTAGAACCAGATACTACAATAGCTTGGGATTCAAAGGACCACATCCCATTAATATCCTCCTTCGAAACATGGGATCTTAATGGAATAGATATCATCACATCCAAACAGCATTTTGACATTCTTCTTTGTAATATCTCGGATTAACCTACATCACAAGAGACTCAAATAAATCAAGCTCCCTTATTCACCAAATACAAATTGCAAGTAGAAAGCTGTAGCCGTATTGATTGTGACGGTCTAGCATGGCCACATCCCTTTGGCTGAAACGGGTAAAAGGGTGGATATATATAGGCGCAGGCATGGTTGTGTGGTTAAGAAGTTCGCTTCGCAATCATGTGGTTCCGGGTTTAGTCCCACTGCGTGGCACCTTGGGCAAGTGTCTTCTACTATAGCCTCGGGCCGACAAAGGAGTGAATTTGGTAGACGGAAACTGCAGAAGCCCATCGTATAAATATGTGTGTGTTTGTCTCTGTATCTGTCTTAGCAGTTCAGCAGTAGAATAAGGAAAAGATCGACTAAAACCCTCCAAGGCGGTACCCCAGCATGGCCGCAGTCAAATGGCTGGAACAAGTAAAAGTCGAGGAGAATTGCGTAATTTCGAGAAAATGGGGAGTGTATAAAAACATCAATGGTTACGTGAAATACCGAAACGAAAAACCAAATATTGTTTACATTTATTATTGTTCAGTTGAAAGGGATGCAGAGTTTGAAAAATTTGAAATTTATCGGACTTTTAGACTGCAAAAAATTTATGTTCTATGATAATACTTTTCCAGAGAGGGCCTTCCAATCTCTAAAAAATAACAATTGTTCATTTTTTTTCATTTTGCCAGTCTCAAGTCTGAATTAACTGTTTTGTTTACTTGTAAATATTTCACCAAAACTAATATTGAAGAGCTCCTTAAATATCTATTAGAAAATGGTTTTCCACAAACACATAGGCTAATAAATTTTGGGACCTTGTTACTTCTAACCCCCTGACACCGGTTGGACTTGTAAAATAACGGAGCGGGCATAATAACAATAGTCGAATCGAGCGTTGCGATTGGTTAAAA
>JAOPJM010201693.1:7500-12814 GCA_027124095.1 Muusoctopus leioderma | reverse complement strand
CCTCAATAACTCTCTCCGTCCAACCCATGCTAGCATGGAAAAACGGATGTAAAAAGCGATGATGATATATATATATAGTTGAATGATTCATAACAATTTGATGATGCGGTACCATGTGGTACTGTGTCATACAGGATGTTAAGAGTTAATGATTTCTCAGGCTTCATGTTACTTACCATTTCCCATCATAGACTTGGCTAAATTCCTCTTGAGAAAGATCACTCCGGCGGTCGATACCTTCCACGTTGTGCTCGAAGGAGTATTTTTGTAAATTCCGCTTCCTCTCTTCTAGCCTTTCCTTAAAAGGCAGGGAATAGATTCCATCAATGAACGCTATTTCTTCATCATCTACACTGTCTGATGAACATGAGTCCAGAAGGCAACCAGGAAAAAATAATAAACAATGTAAATATAGAGATGAAAATACAACCAGATTAATCTTCATCGTTTCTTTGAAGGAAATTCTTCTTTCATGTTAATAATTACTAACTTGTCATTGTATCACCAGCTGAAAAAAAAGAAAAGAAAAGAAAAGAAAAGAAAAGAAAAAGGTGAATTTTAAAATACCATCAAAATAATTAATCAAATAACAAATTTTATTCAATGGGATGATAACAGTGAAATAGAGTATTGGTGACCAGGTCATAAATGTATGACTAAAATACATTCATACAAGAGAACATATACTATTGTAAAATAATACAATAAAAGTAAATATAATAGTGTGTGTGCATTTTCAATGGACTATATGACAGTACCATAATGCAACAAATGAATACTGACACAGAGTTACACATTTGTAAAGAAGAGGAAACAGATTATATGCATGTTTTTTCTCAAGCAGCCTTCTAAACATACAATTTAACAATCTTTCTTCTACTTGGATCTCACCTGATAGATATATTCAGTTTCCAAAATTTTTTGGTTACTCTCTAAAGATACGAGGGTGTGACATTATAGAATTTTATAATTCCTTATTTTAATAATAATTGTTATACCTTCTCATTGAAACATATGTAAGGGCGATGTAGTTCTTGCATCGAATAAAATGTATTCAAACTCTTTTCACTTTTTTGTTTATATATATATATAGATATGGAGTTCACAGTTTGTGGAATTGTGTACAGATCATATATTGGTCAATCAAATTTTAACACAGCTGGATTTTCACAAGTTTTATTTCTTATCTTCACGAGCGCTTTCATGCCTTTTAAACGGCAATCTTCTAGTGAATGTTCACATAGCCACGTTACTTTGTTGAATGCTGATATGAGTCTTAGTATGGCGACCTAGCTGGTGGTGGTGGTGGTGGTGGTGGTGGTGGTGTTGGTAGTGGTAGTGGTGTTGGTGTTGGTGTTGGTGTTGGTGGTGGTGGTGGTAGTGGTAGTGGTAGTGGTGGTGATGTTGGTGTTGGTGGCGGTATGTCGTTGTGGTGGTGATAGTAGAACGCAATCATGGCAGAACGGTTAAGAAGTTCGCATTGTTCGGTTTTCATTCGTGAAGTCCCGGGTTCGTTCCCACTTCGTGTGTCAGTCTTTGCAGGTGAAATTGGATAGATGGAAGCTGGTCGGATGGACTGTACTGGTAATTGAAAGAGAAAGTCTTGTCACACTCTCTGTGACACTGATTGTATCTCAGAATTACGTTAATGGTACAAGTGCCCATGGAATACTCAGTCACTTACAGATAGAGTGTATCTTTAAACCAAATAACAAGCCTTGTCACAAACTGTGTCACACACTGTTTTATACTGATTCTGCCTCAGGATTGCGTTAAATGTACAAATGTTCGTGGAATACTCAGCCACTTACACTATAATATAAGATCTACTGTACCTTGTCACACACTGTCATGCTGATTCTGCATTTGGATTATGTTAATGGTACAATTGTCTGTGGAATACTCAGCCACTTATACTATAACACAAGACAGACTGTACCAGTAATTCAAATAGTCAGCCTTGTCACACACTACAATACAAGGTGGACTGTACCTGTAATTCAAATAGTCAGCCTTGTCACACACTATAATACAAGGTCGACTGTACCTGTAATACAAGGTGGACTGTACCTGTAATTCAAAGAGACATCCTAGGTACACACAGTGTCACACCGATTCTACATCAGGATTTCGTTAATGGTTCAAGTGTCTGTGGAATACTCAGCCATTTACACTATAATACAACATGTACTGTTCCTGTAATTTAAATATCCAGCCTTGTCACACTGTGTCACACACTATGTCACACACTGTGTCACACACTATGTCACACACTGCATCGCACTGATTCTGTCTCAGGATTACGTTAAGGGTACAAGTGCCAATGGAATACTCAGCCACTTACACTATATAATACAAGATGGGCTCTATATGTAATTCAAATAGTCAGCCTTGTCACACACTATGTCACACACGGTGTCACACACTATGTCACACACTATGTCACAGACTGTGTTACACACTGCGTAGCACTGATTCTGCCTCAAGACTGCGTTAATGGCACGAGTACCTGTGGAATACTCAGCCACTTACACTATTACACAAGACACACTGTACATGTAATTCAGAGAGCCAGCCTTGTCACACACTGTGTCACACACTGTGTCACACACCGTGTCACACTGATTTCGCCTCAGGATTACGTTAAGGGTACAAGTGTCTGTGGAATACTCAGCCACTTACACTATAATACAATGAGGAGATAGTTACGTTGGATGAACAACTGGAATACTAATACTCATCATCGAAACTGACGGAGGATCCAAGACGATAGTAGTAGTAGTAGTAGTAGTAGTAGTAGTAGTAGTAGTAGTAGTAGCAGTAGTAGTAGTAGTAGTAGCAGTAGTAGTAGTAGTAGTAGTAGTAGTAGTAGTAGTAGTAGTTATTGTTGTTGTAGTAGTAGTAGTAATAGTAGTTGTTGTTTGACCTTAGTTCTGTCCTGATCGAGCAGACCTATGGACAAATGTGTCCCAGTCGTCACTATTCCGTCGACGTTATTCAATGAGCGCCCCCCTCCCTCTATGGAAGGACTCATTTATGTGTGTGATTTGAGAAACGTTTGGCTGCTATTTCTAGCAGGTCAAATGACCACGTAGAAGAACCCATGTTGGATCGTTTTAAACTTCTTTTCTTGGAGGTTATGCTGTTTAGCTATGAAGAAATCTGTCTAACTGCTAAGTTACGGGAAATAACGGGACACAACATAAACACAACACCGGTTTTAACAAGTTGTGTAAAAATAAAACAGACACACGCGCATATATATATACACACACATATATATATATATAGGTACTTTCCTGTTATCGACAGCCAATTTTGTTTTTACTAAAGGATTAGGGTTAGGATTAGATTAAGTTAGGGTTAGGATTAGATTAGGGTTAATTAGGGTTAGGTTAGGGTTAGGGTTAGGATTAGGGTTAGGGTTAGATTAGGGTTAGGGTTAGGATTAGATTAAGTTAGGGTTAGGTTTAGGTTTAGGGTTAGTAAAAAAAAATTGGCTGTCGATAACAGGAAAGTACCAATGTTTCTTCTCTCTGTCTCTTCTACCTCTACTACAATGGCCTTTACTTCTCTGAACCACCAAACTAAAATACTACCTCTACCTCAGCCCACCTAATCCTCTTATCATCATCTTTATTGAATCCTATCATCCCCCAGACTCTGCAGTAAACAATAAACACTTTGCCAAATAATTTCTCCCCAGAGTTGCGGCAACTGTCTGGAATTCCCTTCCTGCTCATGTTTTCCCAGATATTGACTGATAAAAGTTCAAACTGAACATAAATCACATCAATTTTAACAGTGGCATGGGGTGGGGGGTGGGGGGGAGCTGCAAATATTAAGGTGGCTACCCTCCCTCTTCTAACTAATTAAGAACAACAATTGTGCTGTTGTACTTTTATTGTGATGTTAGCTTTCTAAAGTTTCAGATATACAACAACATTCCTGTTGCTTTGTTGTTATTGATGTTGTTGTTGTTGTGCTATTCAGCTGTTCTACAATAGATCTATGTCAAGAGATAGCTGATCAAATAATCTTTTTGTTACACATTCTATCCACGATCATTGCTTTAATTATGAACATGCTGCCCTAAAATTTAGTACTTAAAACATGTGGTCTTCATTTTAACCCCTTTGATCGCAAACCGCCAGAAACCGCCCCTGTTTTTATGATAAAAAACCATTTGTTTTAAGGTGTTCATATTTAAATTTAAACCTTCTATTATAATTTTGTTTGAGAACTTTTTGTTAAGTTATGTTCCAAACACCAACTTAACTCTTAACATCCTGTAGGAAAATTTCTGAGTCCTGTTATGATTGAACAGAAAATGTCTAAAAATGGTTTATTTGCAGCTTATTTATTATGGAATTTATATGTAAGAAGCATAGGTGCTTGAGGTGTTTTCACACAAAAATCTTTTACTTTCACCATATATGTAGCTTAATGATTCACATTAATTTGATGATGCTGTACCGTTTGGAACTATGTCTTACAGGACGTTAAGAGTTAAAGTAGTCACTGTATAAGACAGAAAAAGTCACTGTATATGTCATTGAATACTGGCTGAATATGACTTTAGTCACTGAATAAGACAGCAAAAAGTTTCTCTCTATGAAATTGAATACTGACTGAATATGACTTGTAGTAATCATCATATAAGACAGAAAAAAAGTCACTGTATATAATATTGAATACTGGCCGAATATGACTTCAAGTAGTCACTATATAATCAAATAGTGACTGTATGTGATATCTAATAATCACTTTATAAGATATTGAATAATGAGTGTTATAAGATAGATATCAAATAGATATTAATGCTTCTCCTACTTGATGACACCTTGAACAGTAAGACAGATGAATTGTTCTTCATACTGACTATGTCTACCTCAGTTGGCCCAAATATGCAGATATGGAGGTTGCTTTAGAATCTAACACTCCTATGTTCATATGCTCTAAGTATCTTGTGAGACTCCTTCATTGGTTGAGGAAGGTGTCGACCTGGGTGTGAATACTATGTGTGTGTGTCTTATGTGATGTGTTTAAAGTAGAATAGTCTGTAACACATGCACAGCCAGCACATACAGTCTTGGTTGGAATGACCGGGTTGACTGAGACAATTGATAGACTGATGAACTGTGGTCTGAGGCTGAACATCCTCAGATTAATTAATCTGGTACCTATTCCTGACAACTAGAGGAACTACTGAGGTAATGTAGAATAAAGTGCCATGTCCAGAAATACAACAAAATGCCAGCAGTGGATTTGAACTTATGACTAATTAGCAGGTCATATAAATAACAGTAATATA
>JAOPJM010201693.1:0-2500 GCA_027124095.1 Muusoctopus leioderma | reverse complement strand
TTTATCACCCGTGGAAAAATCCACGGGTATCCAGTAGTTATTATATAGTAAAAGGAATCGAGCAGATATTATATAGTAAAAGCAGTTATTATATAGTAAAAGGAATCGAGCATATTTTATTTTTTAAAAAAAATAAAATATGAAGACAGCAAGATTGTCTGATGTTTGATACTTACTTATTGAAGAATCGGCCATGATGACCATAACGTAAGTGTTGGAAGTGAAAGCGTCAACAAAAGCAGCAAAGCGAGAATTGCGTACTTCCATACTTTGGAAAGAAGCAGCTACCTTTGTGCAACTCAGCTTAAACTGTTTGATTATATTGCTGATTTTCTCAAACCTATGCACATCACGATGAGGTTTCCTCTGCCAATAAGAGATCACCTACAGAACAAAGAACAAAGTTTATTTATTTATTATCTTAGTACTTGCATAACTGTGCCATCAAAATTGGTGGCTATAACAATCATATTCTTAACATGAATTTTCCTAATATATATTTTTTATGATGGTCTTCTGTTTTCTTTTCATAACTATTTGGAAAAATGTCAAAGGTATGGATAAAATATCATATGGAATTCTTTTTTTTTTTAAATTTATAAAAATACGCATTAAAAACTTATTTGACAGAATTACCTCCCTTAGATATTGAAAGTAATAAAAGCCCCATTGTACTGTTTCCTCACGAACAACGATTGAAACATGCCGACACATTATATATTATCAGACACTTAGCCCGAGAAGTTAGTGGTTCTCCCGGACTGAGGAAAGCAGTAACTGTGGGTTGGATTAATATTTAAGTTGAGAGTGTGGAAGGTGAAGTCAATAAGGGTACTCCAGAAAGCCAGCTAAGAGTTTGATAGTTTCTATCCTATCAAACGTCACTGTGATATGTCCATGGCCAAGACACTTAGGCTCTCAATGACCCGGTGTCTCAATGACCCAGTGTGCCTAGCTGCATGTAGGTGTCAGAGGGTGGTATAATTCAATGCTGTAAGCAGCAAAAGGACTATGAAATCGACAAGCGATTTAATGGCCTAATGTTCTGAGTCTAATTCCAATTCAGAGGAAAAGTGATCTGCAGTAGACTGCAGTAGGAAGAGATTTAGCAACCATTTTACTTAATGTTATGGTAACAGGCAATAAACACTGGCTCTGAGGACTGTTTTCTTTTTTTAATTGGTTAGTTAGGAGAGAAGGCAGTGCTCATCACCCCTTTTTCTGAGCCCCTGAGACTGGTGGGAGTAGGGGAAGAGGATAGTATCCTCAGACTGAAGACCTGGTCTGAACGCTTGCAACAGAGTGGACTCTGCTAAAGGCACCAAGGGCCAGGTGGTGGTGATAAACCAGGCGACAGATTAAGTCTACCACCCAAGTAGGCAAAAGCAGGATTTGAACTCGGAACGCAAAGAGCCGGAACAAATACTGTAAAGTATTCCGTCCAATGCTCTAACGAGTCCGCCAGTACCCCCCGACTGGTACTTTATTTATCAACCCTGAAAGGATGAAAGGCAAAGTTCACCATGGCGGGATTTGAACTCAGAGCACAGTGAGATGAAACAAATACTGCAAGGCATTCTATCCGACACTAACAATTCTGCCAATTTGCTACAGTGGAGGTCAATTAAAGAAAATAAAAATATCAATATTAATAACTGGAAGATATGGCTGACAATAAAAGTTTCAGACAGGTGCAGTTGTAGAGAGGAAAGATTTGGTGAAATATGTAACACAGAATCTTCAAGGTGAGACACAACATGGTTGAAGGAAGGAAACAAGAGACAAGTGTTCTAGGTATGTTTAAGAGATACTGACACCAAGCAAGCAAGCAAGTAGCAGAGGTGATTATAACGATAATTTCTAGCATAGGAAAAAGGCCAGAAATTTTATGGGAGGGGTAAGTCGATTAAATCGACCCTAGTACTTGACTGGTACTTTGTTTATCGACCCCAGATGGATGTAAGGCAAAGATGGCCTCGGCGGGGTTTGAACTCAGAGCGTAGCGCGCCGGAACGAATACTGCAAGGCATTCTGTCCGACGCGCTAACGACTCTGCCAAACCACCGCCCTCAAATAATAATAATAAAAATAATAACAAAAAAAATTTTGTTTTGGGGATCTTAATTGATTTTTTTTTGCGTGGATGTGTGTGATTTTTTTTGTATTGTTCTTATTGTTTTGTTTTTGTTTTTGTTTTTTTGTAGCGAAAATTAACAAAATTTCATTTAAAAAAAAAATAATATCTTTAACCATTCGATAGGAAATTTATCTTTGTCGCTCCGCTTTAATTTCTTCTTCTCTTCATCTTCATTGTTGGTATTGTTGTTGTCTGTGTTATTGAGAACATTTTCCTTGTCGTCTGCTATTTAGGAACTTTTCATAGAATTTGTTGTTGTTTTTTTGAAAAGATAATATATAATAAAATAGACGGAAAACAAAATGAAAGAGAAAAAAAGAAAACGGTAAAAAAAACCACATAAAAACCATATTTTTGTTACTT
>JAOPJM010201592.1:0-12815 GCA_027124095.1 Muusoctopus leioderma | reverse complement strand
CCTCAAGAAATCTCCGTCCAACCCATGCTAGCATGGAAACACAGACGTAAAACGATGATGATGATGATGATGATGATATATATATATATGTGTGTATATATTTATATGTGTGTGTGTGTGTATATACATATATAATGCGTTGGTGTATCTCAAGCATTATGTTTATATATAGTGGGTTTTGTAGTCTTTGCAGTTGTGTGTGGTTCTGGGTAATGAGATGAGCTGAGAGAAGGTAAAACAAGAAGATAAAACGAGATAAGATTTGTTTAAAACGTTATACGTTTTATTGTCTAGTTATGAACTAAGATAAGATAGGAGTTAGTGTGAGATGGAAAAAGTGAACTGGGTTACCTTGAACGGACAGCTGCGGATTAAGAGCCTTGTTGCTGGGTTAGTGGTGGTTAGTTGTTAGTGAGCACTTTCGGATCTATAATCCTTCATCAGACGTGTGTACTGTTTTCATTCCTGACTTGGCGAATCTGTTACCAGCTGGAGTGTTTGTGTAAACGTGTTTCCACGAGTCCAGTTCAATCCGGCGGTTTAGGGTGGGTTCCCACTTCCTAATGAAGTGTGCTTCCGCTATTCAGAGGTTGACTGCGTCTGTGTGTTCCGCAAGTATTCTTGTTGTGATGGTTCTTCCACATTCTTCTTTGTGTTGGAAGACTGCACTCAGAGTTGTTGCTTTGTGGAAGTGTTCTAAATCAGATAAGAATCCCATTCATTTTAACATAAAATTTTACCATGTCAACTCCCTAAAGATCTAGGAAAGTTAAACAGATCTTATTTGATTTTTATTTGATTTAGAAATGCTGAAGAGGCTTTCCAGTTATGACCACCTCTGTCTTGTTTTTAGCAACAGTGTATCAAGAACTAAAGTGTTCATGTGTTTTTCCTTTTAAGAAAGTAGGGTGTGATAGGGAGATTTGGCTGCTATTCCTAGCAGGTCAACCAACTGCATAGAGGCTCTCGCGTTCGCTTGAAATATACTATACTTGGTTTCCATTTGGGGAAAT
The DNA here is from genome assembly GCA_027124095.1 of Muusoctopus leioderma. Taxonomy (NCBI): domain Eukaryota; kingdom Metazoa; phylum Mollusca; class Cephalopoda; order Octopoda; family Octopodidae; genus Muusoctopus; species Muusoctopus leioderma. The sequence continues at coordinate 11,802 of JAOPJM010201592.1, read as the reverse complement.
ATTGCCATATGGGACTAATATTTCAGGATACATGTAAAAAGAAAACTAAGTTGCTTTCTTCTCTTCTTGATATTAAGGCATTGCACATGATTCTCCTGTTGCAATTCTGAGACAGTTTCTAAAATTAAAAATCTTAGATTGAATCTATAATGAAAAATGCTTCATTATATTACCAATCTACATCTTACAACAAAACCTGCAGTCTTTTGCTGAATTTTTGGAAAGCTTCCTAAAAATGTTTATACATATTGATTAATCTGAATTCACACACAATTTGTTTGTGTGTACATGTAGATTTATCCATATATACACACATATATCTTAACATACAATCTGTGGTTATGTATATATATATATATATATATATAAAACGTCTGGTTGCTTGGTGGTTGGGCAGTTGAAGATCAGTGCTATGATTCCCATACTTAAAATAGTAAGTATGGTTGGTGTCAGGCAGGGCATTTGGCTGTAAAATACAGCTTTAAAAAACTCCATCCAACTCCTGGAAACATGAACGTAAATACGATGAACGATATATAGTCAGGTGCATTGTTTGATTGATGTATTCCCAAGCAGTGTTTTAAATTTCCAACACTGTGGACACAGTTGGAAGGGATGGTCCCACCCTTACTGTTGAAACCATCGTGATATCTGATGGGCGGCTGATGATGTGAATTACCAAATGTTACGTTAGTGTAACTCTGTAAAGTTGTTTTGGTTTGGCGGTCCCCACAGTTTTGGTCATACGTTCCAGGAGTTTGATGGTTCTTGGTGCTTTTGGTTGTACTGTCTGGAGTTGGGTAATTGATCATAATTTGGTCCGTAATGCTGTTGCGGTTGGTTGTAGTTGATTTTATTTTCAGGTAGGGATGTAAGTCATATATATATATATATATATGCACACAATCTTTTATGTTAAATCTTACATTCATAACCTCTATTAAGAATCTAACCATTTCTATTTCTTCACCTGTACTTTTAAAACACATGAACAGCCATGTACTTTGAACAAGATTTGCTTATATTCCATAAATAACAGAAATTGTTTTACTGAATCAAGTTTAAATTTAATTACATGACAAAATTATTTGAATGAAAATATTGTTATGTAGAACTATGATTCTAATTTTAAAAATAAATTAGCTTATCAAGCAGTTGATCTAATGGGAATGCTGAGTCAATGCCTCTTGACTGTTATTGATATGAAATAGTAATAGAAGAAAGGCTGGATAATCTAAATCTTGTGTGATCTTGCCTATTTAAGAGATATATATATACATACACATACACACATATATATATATATATATAACCCATGATGATGATATATATACGCACGCACGCACACATATATATATATAACCCATGCCAGCATGGAAAACAGACGGATGATGATATATATATATATATATATAATATTTATTTAACTATTTTAATACTACAAACATTTAAAACTAAAATATAAAGCTGTTAAACATTTTTTTAATCGTTGATAGTAAACATTTTATACCACCTTATTTTTAATTTTCATTGGTTCTATTTTAGTTAATTTGGTATTTGTGTTATTTCTATTGATTATCAATGTAAAGATATTGAATAAAAATGTCAATTCCCTCCCTGCTTTAAAACAAAAATATTTGTATAAGCCAAAGTGCTTACTCCGTCGTTCATGCACACTAATATTACACAGCCAGTGTAGCATGCTTTCCTCATTTCTTTCCAGCCTTCATACATCCTCTGCATTCAATACTCATGTCTAATTACCATGCAACATTGCATTTCATACACAAGCGTCATACAATCTGCCTTTCACTTGGAGAGAGAATCTCTTTGTTGCCAGCAAAAGTAATAGCTCCCCGAACTTTTCCCACTCCGTTCTTACTTTGGCTACTATGCTTTCAGAACACCTGCCTCTCCTGCTAGTTAGGTTACTTAGGTAACAGAAGCTATCAACTAGTTCAAGGGAGCTTTCCAGGTATTTGAAGGAATTAATTTCGTGGTACTCTTAGTGCAAACTACTCCTGTGCATCTGCTCCATATGAACTTTTCCTTCCCTGTCAGTCTGCCTGTGATTCCACTACACCTCTTCTGCACCCATAGTTTACATTGGGTACACCATATTTAATTCCTACCTACTCCTTCCTCTTCTGTATATTGAGCATGGCTCCTCTCCAGATGGCAATAAAATCCTGTCTTCTTTCCTGCTAACTAAAACTTTTGTCTTGGCTAGGTTTATTTTAAAACCTCTCAATTCTAAGTTTTGTTTCCATGTTTGGAATTTCTTCTTTAAGTCTTTGACAGATTTGGCTATGACAACTAGGTCATTGGTATACAGGAGTTCCCATGGGCAGCCAGTCTAAAACTAATTTGTAATGGCCTGGAGAACTATAATAAACAGTAGGGCTCTGAGAACTGAGCCCAGATGGACACCTACCTGTACACTAAATTCCTTGCTGAACTCATTGCTAACATTCACCTTGTTGAAGGCATCTCTGTACATAGCTTGCATGGTTCTCATAAGCCATTCATCGATGCCTAGTTTTTCTTAGTAGCCACCAGACTACAGAGCATGGTACCTTCTCAAGCTCAAAAAAACGCTAGGTGTAGGGGCTTGCTCTTAGCTAAGAATTTATTCTGTAGTTGGCTCGTTAGGAAGAGGGCATCAGCGGTACCACATTCAGACACAAACCTAAACTGCATCTCATCTAAGCTAATTCTCTTCCTCATCAGTTGTGCTATAACTCTTTCCATTACTTTCATAACCTGTTCCACCAGTTTGATGCCTTTGTTGGTTGCATCTTTCTAGAGCATCTCTTTTGCCTTTGTAGCAGTTGATGATACTGCTACACCAATCATTAGATATGACACCTCCCTGTACTACCTGGTTGGCTATGCAAGTGACTAGCGCGTCCTACTTTGCTAGACATTTTCAGCATCTTAGCAACTATCCCTGATAGTTTAGCTGCTTTCCCTGCCATCATATCCTTAATTGTTTTTTTACTATATAGCTGTCCTACTATTGGGTCTACTTCGGGTAACCCTTATCTCTCCCATGCATTCTCCACATTCAGCAATCTATTGTAACATTTCCATGCCTCTTCTCAATGTCAGTGATGGAAGTGCACCACTATTATTCCATATGCACTTTTCTCCAACAATGTCTTGATTTGCACTGATACACTGCCTTGCAATCTGGAACAGAGCACAAGCGAACTGAGAGAAAAGCTGAGAATCAGATGTTTTGTGCAAGAGCGAAGACTCTGCATTTCCTGATTTATCACCCCTGTCCTATTCACTGTATGGCATTTGTCCATCTTCACCTACCCACTGTCTTTATCACCCCACTGCGCAGTGTACCCCTGTTTAGATTTCCATCTACCTACTATTCTCTGATTTATCACCCCGGTCCCATTCACTGTATGAAATTTGTCTTGTGCATCCATCTTCACCCACCCAATATCTTTATCACTCTTAATTAATACCCCACAATCACCACCTCTCTTACCACTCCACATCTTTCCTACCACAATCCTTGGGTTTACCCAGCCATCTCACCCTGGTCCTATTCACTGTATGGCATTTGTTCTCCTCCTCCCCCACCTCTCATTCGCTACTTCTGTCTTCACACTCATACACTTTTCCTCCCACCCTCTTGTACATCACTCTCCCTAAATTCACATTCTTGATCATGTTTGCCTTCAAGAATGGAGACTATGTAGAGTAGAGAGGACACCTTATCCTTGCAGGAGACAGGCGTCCTCATGGGTGTTGGTGGCATGATAAAATACACCCAGTACACTCTGTAAAGTGGTTGGCGATTGAACGGAGACAACATAGGGTAGAGAGGATTCTTTAGTGGGGTTTTCGGACATGACAACCTCTCTAGTGCTGGCGCCACAATAAAATGCACACAGTACACTCTGTAAAGTGGTTGGTGATAGGAAGTGCATCCAGCTGTAGAAACCGTGCCAAATGAAATGTGCAAGCGAGACGTGGTACCCCGACCTGTCTAGGAGGGTGGTGACTCTGAATAAGAACTGACTTGGGCCAAAATCATCCGTCCAACCCATGCCAGCATGGAAAGTGGACATAAAATGATAATGATGATTCTTTGCAAATGAATATGACAAACTGAGCCAGGAAGTTTCTACATTTAACTTTGTGTTGCCAATCAAAAAAATCGGCCACATCAGGTGAAGTAGCCACCTACTTCAAAGTCAACCCTCAATAGATAGCCAGTCCTTTGTGAGGTCTCAAGAGCAGTCCTCGCTTTTGAGGGAAGTGAACTATGTTCCTTTTATCATGGACAAAATAAATATAATTATTTTGACCATGCTGGTATATATTATTTTAATACTTAAATTTAGATACATTTAACTTCATATTTCTTTCTTTATATTAGTATATCTTAATTTACAAGCAAAATTATTTAAAATAATAGTTGATTTTTTTAGGAAAATAATTTGACTCAAAAAAAGTAACTTTGGCATATAACATGCATGGGATTTTCTAAGGCTTTTTTTTTAAAAAAAAAGAAGAAATGTGCATGTGATATGCTGGCAAATACGGTATATTTATCTGTAGTAATATTTCAAGATATTTAACCTCTTTTTGATGGTTTTCAAATATGTACTACTAATTTTAGATTTTTTTTTAGTTTTTAGTTAAAGAAAGCAAAAAAATAGAAAAGCTGAAATAATTTTCTTTGTAGGTTTTGTTCCATTAGACTAATTTTTGGAAGATAGATTTTTTTCTGGAACTACTGTATCTGAGTAAGATGAAGCAGTAGAAATTCCATAAAAATGTTTTGTTAGCTACTTCAATTGAAATGATGTCTTTCAAAGTGGTGAGGTTAGATTTGAGTATGTTGGGCCTCACAAATGAGATGACAAAAGTCCAAGACAATGGGCAGACACTACCTTACTCATGCTAGCATTGGAAAATGAATTATAAAATGTTGATGATGATAGCTAATAAGCTGGCCTGGAGAAAGTTTATATATTAATTTTATAATTTGATAGTTAGAAACTGATCTCTACATTCCAGAGTTATTTTTGCTTAGCTCCAGGTTAACCTTGATTGAGCAGACTATGATTAAAAGTATTCCAATTGTGATCATCTATCTTTTTAGGGGTATGTAGGACTGTTATCTAATATATCCTTCTCCTTTTTTTAAGGTGGTAGGATGGGATTTGAGGGAAATTCAGCTATTTCTGGCAACTCTAGTGGCCTTGTAGAGGCTCCTTCATTGGCTTGACATTCCAGAGTTGTTAAAAGATAGGAAATAATTTTTTTTTTTTTTTTTTTTTTTTTTTTTTCACAATTTCATATTTCTTTTTCTTTCACAATTTCATATTTCTTTTTCTAGTTAGCATAAGTGGGATAGTTTAGTATTTGCTTTAAATTGGGCAAGTAATTTTTTATAATTACATGTCCTTTATTTTATTCACAACTGAGATGGAAGTGGTACATATTTTCTTTAAATTTAACTCTTAACATCCTGTAGGACAGAGTTCCACACAGTACTGCATCATCAAATTGATATGAATCATTGAATTATATATATGGTGAAAGTGAAATATTTTCATGTGAAAACACCAAGTACCTGTGTTTCTTACCTGTAAAATTCATAATAAATAAACTGCAAAAAAACAGTTTTTAGGAATTTTCTGCTCAATAATTACAGGTCATAGAAAATTTTTAACAGAATGTAAAGAGTTAAAGAGGTAAGCTGAGTAGGGGAACAACATAATGGCCGAAGAAAGGTCGAAGAAATGGCCGAAGAAAGGTCTGAACTCCTAACCTTGAAGTTATCTAGCATCTGTATCTCAGACACTTTTACTGTAATTGTGTGGAAATAGATAAATATTTGTATGTTAGCTGTCATATGACCAAAATTGATTGTGAGATAGGAAATTAGATTGGGACCAACACATTGATCAGAAAATGAAGATAATAGTAGATCAATCTAGGGCAACAGAATTTAGTTTGATAGCATGTAATGTAAATGTTACTAAGAACATACTTTTATAAAACAGCTAATCAAAGTCAAAAATATGTTACATGAAGAAGTAGATGTGTAACTTTATAAAAATTATGCTTTTATATGAAAGGGCTAGAAGTTGAAGGAAAACTAAGAACATATTTTAATATGTACTGGCAATAATTGATATGGTAGAGAAAAACCTAATAAAGTTAGGTTTAGCACAATAGCAAATAAACAAAAATTGGTGAGACTATCTTACAAACTTATATACTTTGTGCTGGCACGAGAAAATAATCAAATATTTAAATGATGTTAGATTATTTTTTAAGTTATTCAAATACTTCAAAGTACACTTGGCGTAAGAGATATGGGAAGTGATGATGCAAGTCAGACAGATCGATAAAAAGGATAGATATAAAAAAAAAATGAAGGTAATTCTATTCTAACAAATTTATTTTTTAGGCACTTTTTCTTTTTTACTATTGTTAGATACCGGCCTGCCTAAGGCTGTTTCTTGTTCTATAATACACAGCCTCTTGTTTTAAAGGTTTGTATCTAAATTCTATCATAATTTTATTTAAGAACCTTTTGTTAAGTTTGTTCCAAACACAAGTTTAATAATGACAGTTATTTTACTAAATTCTTACAAATTATTTTCAAAATTAATTGAAATACATAGGCAGTGTATTTCATTAGAAATATGGTCACAAGAGACTTAAATAGAAAAAATCATTGTAATCATTATGCAGACATCAATGACTGAATGGGATATTGGTCAGATCATAGATACAAACCTTACTATATTTGTGTTACTAGATGTGTTTCTTTGCTTAAAAAAAAAATAGTTATCAATTTCACTTCATGATTTAATAGTTAACTTAAATATTATAAATGATGCATGCATATGTTGAGCTTTGCAGACCTGGATCATCTGAGTCCAAACTTCTCCAGGACTCGTGTCACGTTAAACCCACCATGCTCCCTTCCCTTGTTTTTTCTGGTGGTAAGCTCAACATCTGATTAAACAAAATCACCTACTCCATGGGTGCCTTTAGTGCAGTTCTCTCTATTGCAAGCACTCTGACCAGGAAATAACTTGGTCTCTTGATGTGCTGATTTCAATTGCACTTTCCTTTATGTGATGCCACTGTTTATCAGAGTACAGGTGGAAAAGGTTTTCCACTGGAGGGCCACTGCCAGATAGCATATACAGGTGCCTGACCCTGTGGGTAACACCTCAAGAGGCTGCCCTATTAGCTGGCAGATAATCTGTATCCTCTTCTCTCCTAGTTTGTGACTGGTGCCCCCAGCAAGCACAAGATTTCAAGAAGCTCATCTTTGGCTAGTGACATTTAGCTGGGTTACTTAAAGAGATTGAAGTAGTGGTTAGTGACAACTCATGAGGTGGTCTCCTCTTTCTCCTCCACCACCTAATTTTATCAAATGAACAATGAAATGGAATACGAATCAATCTTGTGGACAATTTTCTTCCTCCTATTTATCAATCTATGGATTTTGGTCTAACCTGGACATTACCCATCACCTTTTACTAACATACAAGCCACACATTCTGTTCCTCACTGAGACACACATCTCTCACTCCTTATCTCTGCTGTCCAGACTACATTTTATATTGCAACTTCACTCTGAAAGGTGGTGTCTTTACATGTGTAGAATCCACTCTTTCTATCACTCACCTCTTTCACCTTGACATCAGCAATACAGAATTTCAGTTGATCTGACCCAAAGTTTCCTTTCCTCAATCCTCTAAGTTCATTTGTTGCCTCTACCTCTCTTTGAACTCTTCCAACCACCAGTAACTGCTCAACTACCTCTCACCTTAGATCAAGGGCATCTATCTCACTTCACCCCTCAGTGACTTCATAGTTTGCCACTTATCTTGGCTCTTGCACTCTTCCTACAATGATGTTACTGGTGCAGAAGTCAGATCTTTTGCCATCCTGAACTCTCCACAACAAATTAGTATCATCACCTATACATATCTCTGACCTACACACATAACAAACAACTTTGATCTCTTTCTCACCTCTAAACCCAGCCTTTACTAAACTATCACCATCTTTACACCTTTTGTATTGTCTAAGCACTATCTAACCATGGCTATCCAGCATACATCCACATACTGCACAACATATCTGTTTCCATAAATGTATGGGTTTTCTTTTTTTTATGGCACTTCAAGTGAGTTAACAGGTCATAGCTCACCAGTTTTCTGCTAACTATCCCTGTCAGTAAATGTGCTTTACCCTGACCCATCAGAGGCAGCTAAGTAGATATGTCCCTTTGCATCTGTCACACAACCAAATCCACAAATCTCCCAAGTGGTTCACATGCAGCTGTGTTGCTGTAGTACAGGTGAAAACATGTTCTATAACATCTGGAAAAAATCATCAATCTCCATCAACCAGGTGACTTTCATTCACTACCACAACTCCAAGACTACCATCAAAAAAGGAAACAATTCCATCATGCATTACACAGCCTGCAAGTTCTCCTGCCTCCCAAATTGCAGCCAGTCTTTGTTGTCCTTTATCGAGACGATATCCACCAACTTTTAAAAATATTCCTACCATTACACCATGATGGCTCTGAAAGCAGTACTCCCTCCGAGAAAGCTTCACATTTGCTACTCATTTTACAGTCCTCTTCACATTGTGCACACTAAGCAGAAGTCTTCCAAAGCTTTCCTTCTCTATTCCACCAGTATCGCCACCACATATACATACACAAGTACGAAAACACTTCCATTCGCTTCAAACCAAGGTCACCGGCCTTCACAATATTCCTTCCATTACCATCAAATCATGCACCCTAGGGCTACCCCATATCCTCGCCAAATTTCTTCATTCTTTCTCTCTCTACAGGTATCTATCTTGATCTTTGACAGCATGCCACAGTGTATCCCATTCTGAAGAAGTGCTATCTATTGACCTTTTGCTCTCATAACATCTCAAAGGTGATGAAAACCATTGTTAACAATCACCTTCTCCATCTTGAGTCCCCCTCATTTTCAGTGACCATCACTACGTCTTCTGTAGATACAGATCTACTGGGATCCTGTTCTATGTCGCTTACCAGTGATCCCTCACTGTTGAAAAGTTTAGCGAAAGTAATGTTGCATTTGACATCAGCAAATCCTTTGCTGTATCTAGCATGACAATGTCCTAGCTAAGTTGTCCACTTATGGATTTGTTCTGTCTATCATTTTTTGGAGTGGATGTTTCCTGTTAGTTTACACCATTGCAATGTGTACTGATGGTCTCTCTCTGACACACTCTATAAACTATGTTGTGCTACAAGGTTCAGTTATGTTGCCTACACTCTTCCTCCTTTACATTAACAACCTGCTTGCTGACACCTATAACAATGCTTACTCCTTTGCAGATAATACTACTCTTCATTGCTCTTTAACTTCCTGCACACAGGCTTTATCTGCATGAAACCTAGATACCTCATGCTAAACCTGCAATGCCTCCATGAGCATATATCTTGAAAACGTATTCCAATGGGGACATGACAGTCTAGTCTCTTTCAACAAAACAAAGATACAATCACTGTGCATATCAAGGAAACAATCTTGTATCTCACTCTCTGTAGTTCTGGATAACACACAACTAAAACCCTGAAACTCTTTAATCTTTCTTTCTCTACAGAGATCTGTCTCGATCTTTGGAAATATGCTACAGTGTGTCCCATTCCCAAGAAGAGCAAGCTCTTTGACACTTGCCAACTATTAATCTATCGCTCTCAGTTCCAACATTTAAAAGGATGGAAACTGTTGTTAACCATCAACTTCTCCTAAGCTTTGAGTCCCTCTTCTCGGTGACCACCAATTTAGCTTCCATAGATCCAGATGACCTGTTCTATCTCACTCACTAGTGGTCCCTCACCCTTGAGAAGTTTGGCAGAAGTAATGTCAGTGTGTTGACATCTGCAAAGCCTTTGACCATATCTGACATGAGAACCTCCTAGCTAAGCTCTCTGACTATAGACCCCCCTATCTCATCTTTTTGGTTGGAAGCTTTCTGTCAGTTTACACCATTGCAATGTGTACTGATGCGAAACCTGCACTGCCTCTATCAACATAGACTGCAAAAACATCATCCAATAAGGACATGACAATGTAGTCACTTTCAACAAACAAAGACCCAATCACTGCTCATATCAAGTAAACAATCTTGTACATCACCCCTTGTAGTCTTGGATAACATGCAACTAAAACCATTAAAGTCACTAAACAGGCTAGATTTCCCATTCTCTGATCTTTCCTGGTGACTCCGCACACATAACTCGGCTAAGACTGCATCCCAAAGACTAGCTTTCCTATTCAAGACCAGAAAATACTCAAGTTCTGATCAGTTGCTAACCCTCTACAAAGCTCAAGTAAGACTCACAATGAAGTACTGCTCCTGCACCTAGGACAATAGTGCTGCCACATACACACAAACATCCTAAACCACATCCAAAAGAAGGTTGTTCAACTGATTGGTGTAAAGACTCACTCAACAACATACTACAAATTCTGGACTACAGACACGCTATCTCCTCTGCTTATTCTATCACTATTACAACAGCCTATGCACCTTTGAACTAGTTAGCTGCATACCATTTCTGTCCAACCCCACTCAGTACATCCAACTCTCCTCCACACACCCTAGGCCTTGCACTAACCACTTTTCACAATCTTTCTTCCTCAGAACTGTAACCCTATGGAATTCCCTCCCTGCCCAATTTTTTCTTAAAGATGTTAACTTTCAGATATTCAAGCTGAACATAAACTGTATTGATTTGACCAGTGTCCCAGAGCCTGTGAATGTTATGGGCACAGACTCTCCTCTAGACTAAGCCATAAAAAAATCAAGACAAACCCATACATTTATGGAAACAGATAGTAGAGAATTAATAATTTATTCATATTAATAATTCCATTTTATTTTTACTATGTACAAGTACAATGATGGTGGCTGAATGTTGAAAGTGCTGACCTCTTGACCTAAAGGTCATACGTCCAAAACCAACCAACCCAAATGTTGGGGGTGAACTTTCTAAAAACAAAATTGTTTCTCTTTAAATCTTAAACTTGTTTCTAGTTTTACAATTTATTAAACACACACACTATTATTTATTTTATTCCTTTTCATAGCTAATAGATTACAGTCTTTAAACTTTGATCTATTAGCTATGGTATAGATCTCCCTGTTTATGTTTTTTTTCCATTTAAATACTTATTGCAGTCATAAGTATTTATAACATTTTTAAAAGGGTACATGAATTTTGAAGGCTGGTATAGATAGTAGCTAGTCGAACTTCATGTTTTATAGTTCATTCATAATTGTTGATAAACTCTCAAATCAGTGATGTATTGGACTTGTGTGTAAATAGTTGCTAAGTTTGTAGTAACAGAATAAGGTTTATGGAATTTATTTTTTTTAAGCAGAAAGAATACAGAAAATAGTCATGTTATATGCTAGAAATATAGTTTTGAAATTTAGATAAAGTAGAAGATAGATCTATAAAAAGGAGAAAGAAATAAGATGAGGTAAATTTATTGGTTAGATATATAGGCCAACTCCTAAAGAGCTAAGATGGTTTGATTGAGCAAACTGCTAATGTGAAATGCAACTTGAGGGTGTGAAGATGCAATTGACATTTTCAAAGCCTTTGACTGTGTCTGGCATGAGAGCACCTGAATTAAGTTGCCTCCCTATTGTCTACATTTGTCTCACTGCCATGCAGCACCGCAGTTCGTACACAAGCATCATACAGTCTGCCTTTCACTCTAAGAGAGAAGCCCT
>JAOPJM010200906.1:0-12817 GCA_027124095.1 Muusoctopus leioderma | reverse complement strand
TATATAAACCTATGAGAGTAGACATATAAGTATGTTATATTTACTTATTTCTCTGTAGATTGAAAAAATGCCGAACAGCCTTAATCGATTTTCGACCCATATTGGGGTCTCATCAGAGGTGTCTACATCAAATGACCAATCCCATACATGCACACATGCACACACGCACAAATGCATGCATGCACATACACACACACATAGATGAAAAATACCCATAAGCCTTAATAGTATTCTGTGTTATCCCTGAATATTACATCTTCATGTAGAATGCTGACAGTAAGTCTTCTTGGAAGAGACAATCACCTCAAGCCTATTCTACCTCATTCAGAAATTGAAGGAACAGAAAATATGTGAAGTGAAATGACTCAACTGAGAATCAAATCTCAGTCTTGGAGAGTTGGCTTGCTGGGATCGTTAAGATGCTTTACAGCGTGCACACACACACACACACACACACACACACAACACACACACACACACAACACACACACACACAACACACACACAACACACACACACACACAACACACACACACAACACACACAACACACACACACACACGTGCCCCCCCACACATAAATATATATGTATATGCACACATATATACTACACATTATATAATGTTAGAGTTATTGGGCCAATGCATGTCCCCTTTGACAATGGCCTAGTTCTATATAAATTCAGAGGGGTTACTTTTGGTATTATTTTTTTTTATCATATGTCAGGGATATATGATAAAGAAAGAAAAAACAGGAAGAAATAGACAGTCAAGTATAAAAATATTGATGTGTTCCACTTAATCATTGCTGATTCAGCTTCAGACAGATGGTTTAGACGTTTTAAAAAAAAATCTAATTGCAACAACCCCCAAAATTATTAATATCTCTCTCTCTCTCTCTCTCCACCCCACCCCCATCTCTCTCTTTCTCTCTCTCTTCTTTTCTGTAGCAACTTCTGTATTTTTTCTTGGATTCTCTCATTAAACTCATCTCTGTCACATACGAATAATAGCTGTTTCTCACGCTTCACATTTTTAGGAGCTGTGTTCTCCCACCCTAAATTTTGCTAGTTGCTTTCTGTTCTTGTTGACAATTTTATGGACAATAATTTGGGAGATATCTTATAGTGAAAAGAATTATTAAACTCTATAAACAAAAATTAGTTAGTTTTGCAAATAAGCCTTGTTTTTACTTTTAATATCCAAATATAATTATTTCACTGCAATGTATAACCCAACAGTTATCATCATTTGTTTATAGTCAAATTTTATATCAGTGCAGTTGATGTTTAATTTCATTTGGTGTTTGTTAGTACATGAAGTTCTTAGCAGTAGAACACTTGAGATAGAAAGTAGTTCTAGAATGGGAATGAAGGACTGGGAAAAATGTTTAATATGAAATATGGGGGTGAGTCAGTCTAAAGGAAACAAGAAAGATGGCAGACAAGTGAATTGAGTGTTCAGAATAATCGCTTCTGAATGATCAGCATTCCAGGAATTAAGAATTGTTCTGCTTTTCACGTCACCCAACAGGAAAAACAATGTTGACTGAATGCATGGAAAGTATTACCGTTTTCCAACCAAGTATTGAGACGCTTTGTCCACCTTCATCAATGCTAGCAGAAATAAAATCAGGAGCAACCCTCATAGACACTAAGGAATATATGATTACCACTGCAATATTTTCCTTAGCCCCCACCACATCTGTGACATAGAATAAAGTATGCATCACCACAGCAAGTGATGATAACATGAACATGCTGCTAAATTTCATTGAAACTGGTATTCCAGAATTTCAATATGAACTTCCAGAACTTTTGCGAGAGTATCACCAGTTTTGACATGAGCTCTACGTAGTCGCTGATGTCATATTCTACAAATATCGCATAGTAATACCTCCTTCTCTGAGGCAAGCAATTCTTAACATTTTACATGCTGCCCATAAAGGTGTCACATCAATGGTGTCAAGAGTAGATACATCTGTATTCAGGCCAGGAATAACTTTTGCTATAAACGCCACATGCAGTGGATGCAGCCATTATAATCATATAGCACCATTTCAACCAAATGTACCACTAACGCCACTAATTTCAACTGTTTATTCATTTCAGTGCATCTGTGTTGACTATTTCCACTGCAAAGGTGTCAATTATCTTGTTATTGTAGATAGCTATTCAAACTAACCTATTATTGAGAAAGCATTCAATGGTACAGATGGAATTATAATTAGCTTCCGGCGTGTATTTGTTACTTTTGGCATTCCTGGTGACTTAGCTTTGGATGGAAGACTTGAATTTACTGCCACTTTATCATGGGAATATTTGAAGAATTAGGGCGTGCACCACTGACTCTTGTCAGTAGCCTTTCCCCGCAGCAACTATTGTTCTAAAATCAGTGTCAAAACAATCAAATGCATGGCCATCGACAACATAACACAAAACGGAGGCATCATCAGTAATTTGTTTCAATGCGTCAACATCCAGTATCAAAATACACTAGAGAAGGACACTAAAGTCTCATTAACCAGCAAGGGAGCCTCTACTTGGTCACTCAACCTGCTAGAAATAACAGCCAAATCTTCTTTCGATCACACCCCACCGTCTTAAAAAGGACACGTGGGATAATGTGGTCCGGAATTTCCTGCACATAATAAAAAGACAGAATGGTCGCAACTGGAATGCCTTTGATCATAGGTCTGCTCACTCAGGGCTGACTTGGGGATAAACAGCAGCAACAACAATAAGAACTAAGCTTTCACCAATAATGTGTATTTTTGGTAGACCAATATAAGATTTCATTCCAATAGCACCAGGCAAATATCATCCACATAACTCTTGATGAGAAACTTGAATTGCCCATGGGAAGGCTCCCCATAGCTGACATATGAAAGCTGCAGAGTGATGGACAGACAACACAGAAATACTTTTACCACTGTAGGTGATAATGTCCGACTTCAAAATCAAGTTAGACTATCAAAAAAAAAAAAAAAAAAAGGGAACAAAACTAGTCGTGAAATCGAAGTACAGCAATATGATCAATATGTAATTAAAGTAGATGGTTCAGGTAGAGTTACCATACCGGAACATTTCTGTGAAAATACTTGGCTGTAAAAATGACCCCACAGCTCTCAACAATTGACTATTACTTGCAACAAACATTGAACAAAAAATCAGCACAGAAATCGAATCAATTCACTCAGTCATCCCCCCCCCCCCACAACTCTACAACATCCAACTAGTGAGTTTGTGTTACAGAAGACACCGAATGAGCCAGCTAAACAAACACCAATACAATCAGAAAGACCAATCAATACAACCAGTTAATAACGAAGCTTTTAACATCACAGATTCAGATTCATGAAACTCCAAAACCATCTCAAGTGCAAGCTAATATTCAAAACTCCTCAAAACCAGACTCAATGCAAACTGGAAAAGCTAAACCGCATAATGAATTTATAAGCGCAAACTAGGTTTAATACGCCTACAAGACGATCAGATCGCACAACATGCCGCTCAGCATGGCACTCTGATTATACCATGAAATAACTGTTATTTTATTAATCTTTTCTTACAAGAGTCTCAAAGACTGGAAGGTGATAGGGAATACTATGATTATATCTTATGAGAATGACTGTGGCATCTTATATTTTATATACTCTTATACTAATATTTCATCAATCTAATTTTTATAGTGTGGTAATTCATTGAATAAATATATTTAAAAAATAGATCTTATTTTCATTTAATTATCAAAAGATAAATCAAGATCAAAGAAAAGACAGTGGGTACCATAACCAAATCTCACGATATGTCTTGATTTTTAACTTTGAATAATTGTTAGAGACAAATATTTATATTTATGGAGAAGAATTCCTTATGGTGCCTTCAAATACGTATAAAGAAATCAAGAAAAGAAGTAAGAAAGTTAAGGAATTTCCATCTATTTCTGTCTGAAAATAGAACTTCATTCTGATATAGTTATTTTTTCAGGAGTTATTTTACATCCAAATATACTTCAAATCCCTCCCAGCAATTTTTTTCTCCATTGTAATTGAAATTATGCTGGAAACAATCTGTTCTCTCACTTTTATTTACACTACCACCATTTTCCAAGAAAATTGTATATTTTTAGTTACTTACATATTCTGCCCCCCCGTACACTTACATTTTGAACTTGCCACTTTTAATTATTGGGAAAGAAGATATAATTTACCCTAATCCTTTTGTAGAGAACAGTATTGGTGCTACTTTATGAGAGCGCTATATATATATAAATAAATAGTGAAAGCCAAAAATATAAATAGAACAGAAATCTAAAAGATAACCTGTGTGTGTGTGGCCTTTAACAAGTCTGCTACCATATAGGGAAAAAATACCTAACCCAAAATAACTGAATAATTGTCATCACAGTGGTTTTATAATTTAAGACAATATTTGTGAGCTCTGTCAAAGTAAAACATATATTTACTCTTATACCTCATCAATGCACTCATATTCAAACTGCCCTTTTATTCAACATATTCTTTTACTTTACAAAAATGGGCTCTTCGTCTAATTCTGTAGCTAATTCTTTTGCTGATGCTAGTGCTCTTTCATATCCATTTGCATGATAATTAATTAAGCAATTAGTGACACTACTCATGAATGAAACTGCAGTAGACAGTTTCATAGAGGTGCTCTGCATAGTCTAAGACAACATATCAGACATTCATCATCACTAGAAAACTGTAATCTTCTATTTGGGATCTACAAGAGTCTCTGCTTTATGTCGCATTGCAGGATCAGAAACAGGCATCTCTGAAAGTTCATAAAGAGCTTTACAGATTCCTATAATTACATATGTAATGGCTTTGACAGATCTTATTCTGCAGTCCCATCTAGTCTCACTTAAAGGTTTTGTAGTGAGGTATCACATAAAGGTTTTGTAGTGAGGTATCTTAACAGTACATGCCATTGGCCAGGAGAGGCAGGAAACAAGTGCTGGTCAGTACTCAAAAATGAAGTGGATACTCAGCAACTTATTGCACTATAACCAACTACTAGGTTCAGGCTATAACATTGACATCGTATATAAAACACTTGTGGATGTTTCTTCATAAACTCCTTGCTTTCTTTCCTTTTCATATTTGAACCATTAGCATATCCCTGACCTCTGCAGTTATGTTAGTCTGGTTTGCTCTGTCTCCTTCTGAAAATCAAGTATGCTTTTATATAATCCTTTGCTTGTAGGTCACAACCTTTTTGTACTGCTTGATAACCTTTGAAGTTGCCGATTTAAACAATGAGTGGTCAACTCATTCACAAGAATTGAGGATCTTGGAAAGTAACACCCTCTTTTAATTCACACATTCTTACTGAAAACTGAATGAATTTCCTTTATGCTCAACCCAGCAACCTCCCACCCACTTTCCACTCCTACACTTCCTTATGGAACATTTTAAAAATAAGCTTGGCTTGAGTCAAGGAATTTTTGCATTTTCTTTTTATTAATTATTTTCACATTTTCTTCTTTGTATTTGGAAGATCCCAAACACATGATGTGACTTCTCCTATCGCATGGCATCCTGGTGACTGCCTGAGTTGCCGGTACATTCAGCCATCTCTGCACACACACACACCACACACACATATGTATGTATGTATTATTTTCGACATTCTGAATTGGTGAATACATTTTTGTATGCATCTTCGTCTTCTATTATAATTTCATTCACATTTAGGATGCATTATAGGAATGTAAATCAATCCCAGTAAGATGAAAAGTAAAGTTGACCTCGGTGGGATTTAAAGTCAGAACGTAAAGGGCCGTAACTAAATACATTTTGTCTGACGCTCTAATGATTCTGACAATCCACATGGTAACTATAGCATTTTCTATTTCTAGAAATATAATGTTGTAGAACCAATAAAATAAAAAAATTCCAGACCAGCATCAATAAAAATTGATGCTGGAACTTTTGTTACTTGGTGCAGCTATTAAAACAATTAAATAAAATGCTAGGAATATAATAGCTTTCACTTGTCTATCCACTCACCCAATCACTTTCCTTTCCAGCTGCAGCTATATGTTTGGGTCTCTTGCCAAGTCAATTTCTATAAACTTTGTTTAATCTTCTTTTCTTTCCTTACTCAATCAGAATGGTTCAGTCAACAGCATGCTTATTTGCCAACTACTCTCCCCACTCATTACAATCTCTATAAACTCCTTTCCAGCCTATGTTTATCTCCTCTACACTGTATCTCTTCTGTAATTTCTTTAGCTGCCAAGTTCAACAATCCCCCAGTCGCTGTGCTTATTAAAATTACAGTCTAAAATCACATCCAAATTATCTGTAAATGATTTGCCTTTGAATTAGTTGGTGTTAGAAAAACCTGCTCTGCATGACATCTACCCCAAAACTAGGGAAACATGTAACACTACATCACAATATTAAGAAAGGGCACACATCATGCATACTTTCAATATCATCTCTTTCTCTCCTTAGTGACTACAAATACCTGGTTCCAAAGAGTTAGATCTACCCGTGATTTATTCTCTAATGTAAAACAAATGGTTTTTAATCATAGAGAATCACAATAAGGTCACTCATTGTTAGCTAAATCTGTTGGCTAACATGAAGCAAATAATGAAGCAAAATTCCTGACTCCGTTCCTGATGTTATACACAAGAAATAATCATCTAAATCTGATATTCTACCTTTAATGGACAATCCTCAGTGGAGATCCAATAATTTGGTAATATGAAACAAGTAACGCAAATGTTATCATGTCCCCACTTTCTATGGACAAACTGCAGCAATTTTATGAGCCGGCACTCATTGATTCCAGTTGCTTCTGTTGGAAACCTCTTTTTGGAACTATAAAAACTGCATCAATAAAAGTTGTCTTTCATTTTCAGCGTCAAGAATTATTTTATCTCAATGCAGTTGTTGACAGTTCAGAAGGTCTAAGAGTGTTCGACAATGCTGACTCCCATATCTGGAATTACAACACCTGATTTATAAATCCTTCCCTACTGATAACTTTCAGATTTTTACCAAATGCAAATATTGCCCTCACTCCATCTATTTTATTGTCAATACAACTGAACATGCTCTTTTCACTACAAATGAACGTGCTTTTCACTACAATCGAATCTGTTGTTCCCCACCATATTCTCCAAATCTAACTACTTCCTGCTATCCGCACTGGGTCTTACTCATTAAATTTAGTTCTTTCACCTCACACTGGAACCTTCTTTCTTGTCATAAATTACGGCCTGTCATTTTCCTCTTACAAGTCCCTCACTGACCGCAACAAATTCAAAACCCTATTCCTATCAGATTTTGAATCCCCACTGGCTGCAGGTGATGTTCTAGCAGACAGAGAAGTAGATAACACATAAATGTTGTTTCACCCTGGTTCAGCCCTAAATGAGCTGATCTATGATAACCATCCTGACCCTACCATGACTCTATGTCTTTTTTTTTATCAGACAGTGTATTTATGACTAAATTATCCAATGTGTCCTTCCTTTTTTTAAGACGGTAGGGTAGGATTTGAGGGAGATTTGGCTGCTATTTCTAGAAGTTTGAGCGACCACACAGAGGTTTTCTCATTGGCTTATGTGAGAGAAAATCGTGTGTATTTATGGTATAGTGCCAGAGACATAGCAAGGGAGTGGGTGAGGGTGGAAATCGCCTCTGGGTGCAGGTGTGAAGGGGCATGTGAAGTGCTATTATAATGTTTATGACATGTTACAAGTCAACCAAACACAGGATGTGGCCCCCTACTTGCCCACCCAACACAAGAACTCCCCAGGGAAGATTCTGAACTTTCTAGCATTTAGCAGTACATGGAGGAGTTGGAGGGGTTGTGTAATCAGGACTGTGGGGTGCCCTGATTAACACAAATGGTGGCTTCCCACCAAGTGTAGATGGTTTACCCTTTTTAAAACTAAATCTTGTTTTTACTTATTGTGTATTTTATTGTACTCTTTTAATTATTTTGTGTAATTATTTGTATATTTTCCCTAAATTTTAAAACTTGTCCCCATATTAATTGTCCAACGTCTTTCACCCCATCCCTTGTTTTTATATAACTTGTTTGTCCCACCACACACGTTTTTGTAAGCCCCATTTGAATGTTTCATGTTTTTTTTATGTATGAATGATGTATGTAATTCCTCTCAGTGGTTAAATAAAAGAAATTATTGGTTTCAATAAAATAAAATACCAGTCAAGTACTAAGGTCGATGTAATACTGTTACCCTCACCCAAAATTTCTGGCCTTGTACCTATATTAGAAACAATTATTTGGAGTGTATGCTCTTCCGCTTCTTATGGAAGGGACAGGTCCCGCTGGTTAGGAGGTCCATCTGCTGCCAACACCCACTTCAAGGGGGCCTCAGGATGCCGTCACTTCTGATGCGTAGACACACACTGAGGCTGACACGTCTGCAGAGATTCCTGGATGATGTGGTTGCCGTTTGTGTGACAAGCCTTTCCGCAGCTCGTCTCTTTGACTGAATTGCAGTCCTGGGTTAAGTGCAGACTGAGGTTTGGCCTTTGGCCTTTGGCATCAGGAATGTTGCCAGGCACTCACTGTACTCTACCAGCTGGACCATGTAGTTGGTGGAACGTCAACTCTCACATTCTATAGAGGGTTAGTGGAGGGTATGAGCGATGATGGCCTAGGAGTGATTCTGGGCATCAATGAAGCCAGTCTAAGCAGTCTCTTCTGGAGAATTTTCAGGTCGGGTACTATGGATAACTTCCAAATGTCCTTGGCCTGGCAGTGCTACAGAGAAGCATTGCCTGTTCAGAATAAACTCTACAGACATGGTCATGATGGAGCCACCAGCAACCCTATCTGTCCGAGATGCACGCAGGATAACGAAACCGTCTGGCAAACACTCTTTCAATGTCCATGTATTGCTGATTTGTGGGTTTATGTCGAATAGCTGTTGTCGTGTGTGGGACGGATTTGGCTATTAGCCAAGTCTATCATGAAAATCAAACCACCTCCTTTCTTTGGCAAGGAACAGCGGTTAGTCTTCCTCTGCCTGGTGGCTATGGCAAAAGAAGTTGTATGGTGGACGCGGTTGAAAGGTTTGAGGTTAGAGTTTTTCCTCTCAGGACAAGCCCTCATCAACTTCTTAAAGTACCACTTGAAGGTGCTCCCCTCCAGTGAATTTTATGAAAGGTGGGTGAGAGTGATGGAACTGTCATGGCTAAATGGACCCACATTGACTATGCGGCTGTAGACTGGTGGCAAGAACTGGAAGAAGGCCTCTACTTTTGGTGTGTCAGGGTAATCCGGGGTTGCGTGTGGGGTGCCTCAAATCACCCTATGTAGCTTGGCCCTCCATTTTGGGGATCCTTTCTCTTGTCTCTGTTTTTGTACTGTTAGACCTATTTATTATTATCTATTTATTAATGTGTCCTTATTGTTATTATTAATCTCACCCGTCCACTCCATGTAAATCTCCCACACTTTCTTTTTTTGTTGTTTTCTATGTATTTCACCTTTGTGGGCCTTTATGGCCAATAAAAGAAAGTATTATTACTATTATTGTTGTTGTTGTTGTTGTTGTTGTTGTTATTACTACTATTATACACTATTATACATCACCGAAGACTAGGTTTTTGGATTCAGTGGTGCTATCTTGCTGACAATACATTATTTAAATTTGCAAAATTACATAAAAGTAAAAGTATGTTCTCCAACTGTCATAATGTTTACTGCATCATTTATTAAAAACATTTTGG
Organism: Muusoctopus leioderma; assembly: GCA_027124095.1. Classification (NCBI taxonomy): domain Eukaryota; kingdom Metazoa; phylum Mollusca; class Cephalopoda; order Octopoda; family Octopodidae; genus Muusoctopus; species Muusoctopus leioderma. The sequence continues at coordinate 3,070 of JAOPJM010200906.1, read as the reverse complement.
AGAAATATTTCAACTTCAAGAATCAAATGTTTTTTTTTTCATATATAGGAATGAATCCGAAGATGTTTCTGTAAGAGGAAATGGTGGGACACTCGTGTCTTTCCCAAGGCATTAGTGACATAAACGAAGTGAAAGTACTCCAACGGGGAATCAATACTGAATCCCACATTCGGCATTAAAGTAATGAATCCTGTTTTGTGAAGTGTAGTAAGGTAAAATCAGCCTGGCGAAGACTATCTCTTTCCAAGTTACACACTGGAGGAGTTGAATTTAACTCTGGAAGCTAATGAAATATACGTCAATTTTAAAGTTCTGTTTATAGCGGCAAATTGCTCCTACTTTCAGGTATCGATTTACAGCTTGGTGAACTGTGCTATTTGAGAGCTAAGTGTCTTGGTTACGGACATACGTATGGTGGGGTAGAAAACAAACCGTTGAATACTCCGCTTGTTGTCCAGTACCCTGTAGATTTGGCTATCTGTGCTCCACTAAGTGGGGAATATATTGATTTAAACTGAATTTCTTACTTTGGTTCAAATAATTTCCAACATTTTAGAAATAATTGCTAACAAGGTTATAAAACTTTATATAAAAGAACAAAACCCCCGAAAAAAACAATAATAAAATGTAAGAAAATAAGAAAAAAAATTAAAGAAAATATTTGATCAAAAGCAGAAGAGTGCAAATAACAGTACATGATCAGATTTCGTGTTGGAATGCTCTAAATGAACACAGACTACAAATCCAGAGTTAATTGTGAAATGATATGGAGAAATCCTAGAAGGATCAACTATCTGACAGCTCCATACATTGCCTGTTTGCACCCAAATCGCATCCGGTCGTCCTTGTTATGCTTGTCAGTGGACATGGCGAGGAGAGGGAGAGTGGACGCTAAAGCATAGCAACATAATCACCATAAACTAAAATGGGCAAGATCTAGTGAAAATATCATGGGCGGATTGAAGAATTGTCAGTAATCATCAAATATGATGAAAAATTCATCTCTATGAAACTTCAAAGTCATTTGTCCTAAAAGATTTCCCCCCTTCCACTTAAAAATAACTAATTTTATGTTTTGTTATTTCCGGACATAAAAGTGCTATCAACATATAAGTTTTAGAGTGGAATACAAGTATTGGATCATATAAGACAGTTAATCATTTGATTATATAATTTGTCTGTCAATCAAACCTGAACAGTTAGATGAAAAAAATGTGAAATTAATTACTGTTTCAGGAGTTGAGTACTTTATAATGTAGCTAATTGAATTCAAATGCTAAAAGTTAGAGTCAGTAAAGTTTAAAGCTCTACAGATTGTACTTGTGGTTATCAAGAAAGATTATGATATCTTTATTTTCATCTGTATGTAAAATTAAAGTGTTTTTAAGAGAACAGCTTTTGCAGAGATTAGAAGAAATGTCAGAATAAAATATAGATTTTAGGAAATTTGAATTTGTACTTCTCTAACTTTCTCTGTTCTTGAAAGTAGAATGACAGACTAAAGGTATTGTAGTATTTAGGTTTGTTCCTCTAAGTCAGACGTTTTAAAACACTGTGCCACGGCACACTTGGATGCTGAGAATGGTCTGTAGGTGTACCACAAGTTTTTGAGGTGTGTAAAAAAATGCCAGGATATTTAAAAAAACTTTAGCGTTAAGTTAGTTTAGAATCTGCTGCTCTTTGGATTGGTTGTGCGGGTTTTCATCAGTGAATTGCTTATGACATCTGTATTACTAATGTAACAGTGTGTGTAATGCTTTGACTTTGATCTTCAACAATAATTTGAACTCAACCCCCCAACATCTTTTCGCAATGAAGTGTGTGTACGTATGTGTGTGCGCACGTGAGAGATAGATAGAGAGACAGACAGAGAGGGAGAAAGAGAGAGGGAGAAAGAGAGGGGGGGGAAGAGTGAGGGGGGTTCCTAGAAATAAAATGACTTACTTTGATACTTCATTTACTAGAATGATACTTTCATTTTATTTTATTTACCCCGCACTAAGTGAGTATGTGTGTGTGTGTGTGTATGTGTGGGGAGGTTTGTCTTTCGTAGAAAAGTTATTATATATGTTTCATATTTATTTCAAAGAAAATACTTTCATTTTTTTAATTTGCATTACCTAAATTCATATACAACATAATATATTCTATCAGCACTGAGAATTATTCATCCTTTATGCATGTCACTTTCCTTCTCTATGAAGATAATTTTTCTTTGGTGAGTGTTATTTTTTCTCTCTCAAGAAAACTTTTTTCATCACTGTACCTATCACAACATATAGGGTAGACATTTTTATATTAAACCAACAATACACTGTTAACTGATATAATTAATCATTATTAAACAATGTAGTGCCTATCCAGACAACGTTTGTGTTTCTATAAATACACATTATGAATAAAGAAATAAAAAAAAACAGGAAAGGCACAGACAAAAACGCTATCGAGAAAAAAATTGGAGACATAAGAAAGAAAAGATGAAGAGGTGGCAATTTGAGAGTCCCAACATGAATGAAAAAAATTGTAACGCTATTGGTAAATTTAAATAAGGCTAATGGGCTTTGCAATGAAACAAGAATTCCAATAATCAATTTATATGAACTCATGATTGAAGACAATATTGTTACAGAAGATGGACATTATGGAAAACCTGTCATTGCACCAAGAATTAAACTGAGACCTTCTGATACCACTCGGCCATTTACCCTTGCATGCTTAATGTATTGGCTGTTATGGCTTTCACAGTGACAGTCAATGAATCTAAATGTCAATCATTGAGTAAAATAGGCCTGTTCTTCCCACCTGATCTATTTGTGCATGGAAACTACATAATTGTATGTAGCTCTGTCAAGAACTACACAGGGTGGTGCAGGTATAGTGATAACGTCGACAAAAAGTCACCAACATTGTTACTCCAAAGTTTTCCAGTATTAAGATTTTCTTTTTAACTTTTATATCATTCGGGTACTTAATACAGACATGTGTGTTACTCTGGGATACATGGGGGCTATGGGTATGGGACAAAAAATGAGGAAGGCTATAGGCTCCTGGAATTCTGTGACGCAAATGA
>JAOPJM010200705.1:0-12818 GCA_027124095.1 Muusoctopus leioderma | reverse complement strand
TCAGTTGATCGAACAACTGAACACTCATCGTCTGATTCAGACGGAGATCCATTTATTATTATATATATATATATATACACATATATATATATACGTCTGAGTGTGTGTGTGTGTGTGTGTGTGTTTATATCATCAACATCATCAGTATCGTTGTTTTACATCCGTTTTTTCCACACTTGCATGAGTTGGATGAGTTTTCTCCAGCAAAGCCTCACACTACTTATTGTTACATGTTACATGGCACAATATATATAGGAAATATTCTGGCTATGGGCATGTTGCCATATATATTGTGCGATGTAACATCAAAATTAAGTTGTGTATCCAAGGAGCAATCGTGAAACTCATAGTAGCAACAGAAAGTAATCTCAGTAATATAATAAAGATATATATTATACTTTACTTTGGTATTGAGCACTGTTTTCTTGTGTTTGTAATTCCAAACATACATATAAATATATATGTATATGTGTAAGTAGCTTAAGTATATGATATTTTCATTGTGTGTATGTGTGTGTGTCTATACACAGTGAATGGCAACATGTGTTACACAATAATACGATGATTATCTTGACTGTGGAAGAAAATAAAATGCATAGTTGATTCAATCATAACACACAGTTAAGATTTGATTTTGATACTGGCTGAAATATCCAGGTTTTTGATGATATGCTGCAAACTCTATTTTCTAGTTATTTATACTAATCATTTATATTGACATTGCTATTTCATACTGCCCCCAACTATGCAAATCACATATGATTTCCAAACGTTCTAACCAGAGATGAAAATAAGAAGAAAATAATATTGTTTGAAATATCAAGTTAGCATGAAATTGAAGTCAAAAGTAGATTTTAAACTTCATAACTGAGATTGAAGTAAAAAGTTTGTAACTGAGAATCTGTAGTAAAGGTATGAATGTTCTGTAGATTACAGAAAACGTCACATCAAATTTTGCTACATTATCCAAATATTAATCTTCTTCAAATCATTGAAGTATCTTTTATGTTTAATATAACTTAGTAAGGCCAATTCTCCGCCGCCGCCGCCGCCGCCGTCGTCGTCGTCGTCGTCGTCGTCGTTGTTATGATGTCATTTTATGACTTTTGTAACTTGAATTATTCAGGAACTTTTAAATGCTTTATTCAGGTTTTAAGTAACCAAGCACTAGTATCTACTTACTAATGAGCCAATGAGGAAGCCTCTACATGGCCTCTTGCTCTGATAGAAATAGAAACTAAATACTCTTAAATCACACACTACCATCTTAAAAAAGAAAGGACACATTATCCAATATAGTCTTAGATAGACAATAACAAGAACTTGCTAACTGTACAAATATGCTAGGTTAAGATACACTTTCAAGACTGAGATACAATTTCGAAAATAGTAACATGACTTAGTGGCACTGGAGATACATACATCCATGTTATTACTTCCAATGACACTATAGTTACATACATACACATCATGTGGATATATGTAACTATAGTGTTAATGGAAGTTATGTAGTGGTCTACATGACTTCCATGAATACTATAGCTAAATATACCTACATCATTACTTCCATTGATACTATAGCTAAACTACAAGATCTGACCAAAAAGAAACCAAACTTTTAAAGCACACTGCAGTCGATGCAGTGTGCTCATGACTTCAGTGCTGTATATGGGTAATCTTCACCACGTCATCTAGTCATCGATCTACATATTCTAGAGTGAACGTATGTTTAGTGCACTTGGTGATTTGTTGTAAGTTGAACAATGCAAAATTTGGAAGAGTTTGCATGAAATTCTGTTTCAAATTGTGAAAACATTTTATAGAGACTTTTCTAATGTTGCAACAGGCCCATGGGAGGTTTGTTTGAGCCATACACAATGTCACAAGTGGTACCAGTGGTTCAAATTGGAAATAACATCCACCGAAGATAATCCCAAATCTGGACAAACTTCCATGACAATCACATTGCGAAATTGTGTGTTGTGATCCATGAAAATCGTAGCCTGACTGTCCATGCATTTTCCAAAGAAGTAGGCTTCTGTAAAACTTCATGCCACAGGATTTTAAAAGAAAAATTGAAGATGCATCGTGTTTCCGCAAAATTTGCCATGAAAGTCACTCCTTATCTGTGACGTTTTGGTAAAGTACTTGACGACTCTCATCCCCAAGCCAGCTACCCTACTCTGCAGATTTTTTTGTGTTCCCAAAGTTGAAATCCATCCTGAGAGGTCACCAATTTCAGATGATAGAAGACATTGAAGAAAATTCGCTATGAGAACTGCACACTACCCCTGTAAACGTGTTCTAGGATGTATTCCAAAACTGGAAAAAACGTTGTGAGTGGTGTATCAACAGTGTAGGGAACTATTTTGAAGGACACCAGTTCGATTAAATCGTAGGTAAAGCAATAAATTTGTTTTTTGAAGAAAAGTTTGGTTTCTTTCTGGACAGACCTTGTATACCTAGATACTTCCACGTCCCTACTTCCATCTATGCTATACCTAGATATATCCACATACTTACTTCTCTTGATGCTATACTTAGATGCATATATATCAATACTTCCTTTCTCAGAAATAAATATAAAATAAATAGACAATGTCAAAATGAGGTGGCAGCAGACCAATAGTAATTAATACCTAGAAATTAAAGAAAGATAAAAGCCATATCTTTTATTTATTAATGATTCTCCTATTAATAAAGTTTATATGTTATACCTATCTGCTGGTTTAATTGTTAATTTTTTAACAACAGCAGAAATGATGCAGGTTTTCATTCATTTTTTGAATGATGTAGATAAACATCTAAAATGGTAATTGTCTCCATACATCCACAGAAAAAAAAGTGGAAACTTCCAGCTATAGGAAACTGGATAGCTATGGTTTATAACTTTTAAATAGATGAGATAAACCAGGCTGACGTATCCTTGGTACACTATATGAAGATAAAATCTACAGAAGTATCCTTTGGCTTATGGTTCTCAGAGCTTTTATGTGTTTGCTTGACCTGCTAGAAATAGCAGCAAAATCTTCCTTCAAATCCAACCCTACTGTCTTGAAAAATAAAGGACACATTAGATAATGTATTTCTATATACCATCAAAATGTCTGGATGGACCTGGATGGAATGCTTTTGATAATAGTTCTGCTCTATCGGAGCTGACCTAACAACAGTGGATTGGCGGAGTCATTAGAGTGTTGGACTGAATGCTTTGTGGTATTTTTTCTGGCTCAATGTGATCTGAGTTCAAATCCTCCTGAGGTCAACTTTGCCTTTCATCCTTTCAGTGTAGATAAATAAAGTACCAGTCTAGGGCAGTGGTGGACTGGCAGAATCGTTAGAGTATCAGATGGAATGGTGTGTGGTATTTGTTCCGGCACTTTGTGTTCAGAGTTCAGATCTCGCCGTGGCCTACTTAAGGTGGTAAACTCAATCTGTCACCCAGTTCAACACCACCACCTGGCTACCCTTCGGTGCCTTTAGTAGAGTCCACTCTGTTGCAAGCATTTGAGGCCAGGTTTCCTCCCTCTTTCCCACCAGTCTCAAGGGACTTGTAAAGAGGGTGATGAGCATTGCTCTCCCCACTGACTAAGCATTAACAAAAAAAGAAAAACAACAATAAAACTTTCATTTTTACTTGAGAAGTGGTCACTCCAGAAATGTCAACATATTATAAACTATCACTGTCTCTGAAAACATACATTTGTTTATTGATTAAAGACAAAACTGAAGGAATTTCATAGTAAATCAAAATGCATATTTGCAACATCAAGAGAGCCTCTATGTGGTCGTTTGACCTGCTAGAAATAGCAGCCAAATCCCCTTAAATGACATCCCACTGTCTCATAAAAGGAATGGAATATAATGCAGTCCTAGATGCACATTGTCTTAAAATAAGATGGGATAGTCACAACTGAATGCCTTTGATCATGGGTCTACTTGCTTAAGTCTGACCTGAAGCTAAACAACAGCAACATCATCTCTGGTAAATGTATTTTCAAATGTAGCAGCCTAAGATCATGGATCTGGCTGGCTATCAACATAAGCCATTCATCATTCATCAAGTTAGCAACTGAAATTGTAAAGTAGCTATCAATGTCAGCTACAAAATAGATTTCCACAAAAACTCTATTGAGTATATTCCAACATATGCTACTGAGTAAGTCTGCTGTAACATTTATAAAACTCTGAGATCACAAAAATGATATATGTGCTGTTTATAAGCACACAATTGTTGTTAGGGATATTTTTCAGATTCATTGTTATAAAGCAATGAAAGATGATAATGTTTTTCCATTAATAAGAAATTATTGGTTTATAAATATACTGACATCAACAGAGATACAGGAGAACAGTAGAGGCAGAAAGAAACAAAGGGAAGTTTAAAAATGAAGTAGCCAATTGTTTGTTTTCTTGTCAAACAAACAGAAAGAAAAGCTTACCATTGTAAGTAACAACAATTCAGTAAAATAGACAAGTATTTCATTAGCTTGTATTGCTGAATTAAATACTTCTTGTAAATATAGTTAAGAGATACAGGGAATTTTCAAATAAAATATTGAGTTTCTTTTTCTTCTTTCTTCTCTTTGGTACATCAACAACAACAGCAGCACCTTCAATACCCCCCCCCCCCAGCAGTAACAGTCAATGATCTTGGCTATGGATAGTATACAAGCTAGAATGGGTAAAAAAAACACAATTGCATCCAACAGCAACAAAAACAATGCCACAACTAATACATCCACTGTGACTGCTAGCACCACCAGCAGCAGCAGCAGCAGCAGCTGTATTAGCAACAGGTACAGTAGCAACACTGCAAAGGCTGGATCGTTCACAAGAGTCACAAGAATAGTTGAACGGATCTCTCTAGAAAATGAAATGGAAAGACCTGAGAGAAAACCCCAAAGCCTCATTTGGAGACACAACAGGAGAGCTGAAGGGGCCATTCCTCTAAAGGTCTTGGAAGAAATAGCTGGAAGAATGATGAAGACTAGAGGGTGGAAAGCACAACACATGCCCAGGTAGATATTTGCCGAATATGAAGAGGCATAGATTTTGTCAATTGTACCAGGTGATATGGGACAGTGAAGGTGAGATTCCTCTCAGAAGCTCATGCACAGAAGCACTCCACTGCAACGTGCAGGAGTTAGGAATTTATCCTCCTTCTGATATACATGGATTGGCATGTTGCAAGGGTGAAGGTGTTGGATGTGTCATTAGACAACAACTGGTAGCTACTGGCATGCGTTGTCCTTGAGAGGGAGGGAGACAATACTAGATGTGAACCGTTGCATCCAGGAAAACTGGTCTAGAATTTGCATGGAAGACTCTGATCTAGATACAACCAGAAATGTGGACAAGCTCACCTACCAAATAGATCTCACAAATGGCACAAAACTGCACGTTATGCTGGAAGTAGAAGATCCAGGTGCCACACATATGGTAGCACCAGCTACCTAAAGGCCTTCTGTTGACAACAGAAGCCAAAAAAACATGGACCCGCACAGCTGTCGACACTGCAACCACGACAATATCAACAGCCTCAGTAATAACAGCAATTGCAGCAGCAACAACAAGCCTAAGCACAGCAGCAATATTGTGAGGGACTGGGCACAGCAGCGACACAACCGACCAAAAAGACCCCCCAAATGTGAATGCACACAACACAAGCACAAAGCATACAGATGCTGACGAGACAGCCACTGACCCATGCTCGAATATACCGCTGCCTTTATCCACTTCTGACTTCGCCCTCTCCGGTACTACATCAAACAATGAGGATGAGAAGGGACCATGGGAAAAAGTTGTGGTAAGGGCGAAGAAGATGAAGAATAAAATCAGCAACAGTCACAGCACACTCTATCATCTTTGATGAGACATCAAAGATGATAGAGTACCTAACAGAACACAACAAAATACAAACAAAATGGGAGGGCTTTGAGTAGCTCATCCTGAAAACACCAAGAAATAGACTTCTGGTGAAAGCATCAACATAAGTTTACATGAATTAAAGAAAAATATTCCCGTATTGACGTGGGAATATTACGAAAAAGAGTAACCAAGGAAATTTTGAAGGGGCCTTTCGAGGACCCATCCTTCCTCTCCACCAAGAAGACTGATTATCCATTCTTCAAAACAAGGTAAGTGCCCTCGCTCACTTTTTCTGCATTCAATATGACCATGGATGTGGTGGCCATCTGTGAGACCAGGATTTTCTGCACGCTGTCACACATGGTTCTTCTCCACAACTACGAAATGTACACATCTTTCGGTTGGCCCGTATCAAGCGGTGTGGCTGTGTTGTTTCAAAAAAGTCTGGATCACGAAGTAAGGACGATCTTTATGGTCCGGATGGTATGTAGGTGGTCATGGACGTGAACTGCAATGAAGGTGGGGCTTTCAGACAAATGGCCATTTATGCTCCAATTGAAGCAAGGCTGCCGATTTTTTCAGGTGTCTAGAACCATTTTCTGGAATGATCCGCTCGTTAGTGCTGGTGGGGGTCTATAATGTTATCTTAGACACAAGCTGGGATTAATTATGTAAGGATATTCGATGGGAGAGAGTGTGTAAAAGCCTTGCAAACCTGCTCAACTAGTTCCAACCATATGATAGGTACCAACTGCATTTCTTGAATGTGCCAATGTTGGCATAGACAAATTGCAGCAGTTTTTATCTGACCAGGCTGGAGCATCTGCTTTTTCCCTACTTGTTGAGAGAATGCGTTCCACTAGTCAGGTGGCCAATCTGCTGCTAACACCCTCTGTGCAGATATCCTCAGTATGCCATAGCTGATGATAAACAGGCATGTTCTGAAGCTGCAGCATCTGCAGAGATTCCTAAACGTTGAGAAGGTGTGGTCACCGTTTGTCAGGCACGTTTTCCTGCAATTCATCTGTTTGATGGAGCTGTGGTCCTGCATCAGGTGAAGATTAAATTTGGGCATCTGACATCTGGAATGTTGTCAGGTGCTTACAGTTCTCTACTAGTTGGGTAATGAGGCTGGTAGTACGTCAACCCTTTCATTCTACAGATGGTTAGTGGTGTGCAAGATTGATGACATTCTCGGAGAGGCCCTGGGCATCATTGAAGATCGACCAAACAGTCCATTCTTGATGATTTTCAGCTCGGGGACTATGGACAAATTCCTGAAATCTCTGGCCCAGCAGTGCTACCAGAGGGCATTACTGGTTCGGGATGCACTCTGCCAGAATGGTAATGTCACTAGCTGGGCCTGTTTGAAATGCGCACAGGTCAACAAACCATTCTTCACACATTTGCCCAGTGTCCGAGCATGGATGACTTGTGAAGTTATATCAAACAGGTGTCGTCACATATAGAATGGATCTGGCTATCAGGCAGTGTTCTTCTGTCCTGTAGGCATGGCAAAAGAGATTGTATGGTAGAGAAATTTGAAATGACTGAAGACAGACACTTTCCTCTTTGGCCAAGCCCTCATCAACTTCTTTAAGTTCCACTTGGAGAGAAAGGCTGGAGTAGAGAGTGAAGTGTTGCTCTCCTCCGGTGCATTGCTAAAATGTTGGGTGAGAATGGCAAGAGTGGTCTGTGTGAATGCGCCTAGTCTCAACATGTGACCGTAAGCTGGAGAACACTGCTGGGAGGGGGAATTTGCTCTTGGTAGTCGGATCGTTAGAGTTCGTTGATTGGCCCTAGGTGGCTGTCTCCTATTTGGATGTTTTGTTTCATACCTTTTGTATAATTATATTTTCCATGCCTGATTTTTCATAATCGATTCTGCTTAAACCCCAACTGTTTTTGTAATTTGTCCCCTTATCTGTTGCCTTTGTGGCAAATAAAAGAAATTATCATCATTATCGGAGTAGATAAAATAAAGTACCAGTCAAATACTGGGGTTGTTGGCCTTGTGGCTTTGGTAGAAACAATTATTATTATCATCATCATTATCATTATCATTATCATTATCATTGTCATATAGCCAAAGAAGAGGGGATAGTTCCCTCCACATTTGTGATGTTGATGTGACTGGTGTTCATTTTGAACTTCTGTTGGTTGATGACTTGGGAACATGTGAGAAGAAATGAATTTTCAGTGGGTTGCAGTTCTTGACAGGAAGGATTGTATGAAGTATATAGTGTAGAAATGATGCATTAGCTTGGCTTGGATGGGAGGAATGACATATTACTAACATTGTAGTAGTAATAAAAGAGACGGAAGGAGGATACAGCACTTTGACGGACTAGAGGTTTTAGCCAGTTGTTGAATGAAGTTTTGCTTATCAAATAGTTGACCTTTATTAAGTTCAGTCTAGAATGTTTGTATGTGTAGCAGCTGCAGTACATGAGTGTGTAGTGTACTTGTGCTTTGTAGAGAGTTAGAAACTGTTCAGAGTAGTTTCTGACTCTGAAAAGAAAGGTGTGCCTTTGGGGAAGGAGTTTTGGCTATGTTATAAATGAGTGGTTGCCATGAAAGATTATTTGATGTCTAAACTTAACTTTACCTAAACTTTAATTAAAATTCCACATTCTCTGTCACATGAAATTTTACCAATACAATAATCTGAACATGACTAACGTACCATTAGTCTTACACTCATTTGGGATGGTGCCATATATGGCCAGAATAGATCTGTCAAGACAATTTGAATGAATTGATATTAAAAGGAAGTATTGCAGTGTATAGTTAACATATAACTAATGAAATCATTATCCTAATAGTAAAAGAAATCTTAGAGTTGTTTGATTCTAAGATTTAAACAGAGAGTTAAGTGAGTGATGATTTTTTTTCTTTTAATGTTGCTACAGAAGAGAGGTTTATCAGATGTTAGACTTTATGGAGAAATTTAGTAATCAAGTTATCTAGTTTATCAAAAGTGACACTAATGTATTACTTTATTTACATTTCTATTAATTTAATACTTGAAATATAGTTTTCTAAATGGCTAAAGACAAATGGCAGAGCATGGATGGAATCAGTGTAAAAACTGGTAGTCAGGTTTATCCTTTATCCGTGATATCTTGATTGGTTCTAGGTAGCTGTCACCCAATTGGGATGTCTCATTTCATACCTTTTCTTTTTTAATTGCTTATAATAATAATTTAGTTGTTCGATCAGAGCTTCTTAACTGTTCTGTTATTATACTCTCTCACTTTCCAGGTAAATGCCAAGTAAATATTTTAAAGAATATGCTTCCTTCTGTGAATGAACCTTGACACTCCAAAATAAATGTTATACTCAATTGATTAACTTGTGAAATAACAGCTTCACAAATTGTTTTGTACATCCTATTCAATCATTATTTTGAAAGTTTTAACCAATATCCCATTTTTACATAACTGTATGCTCCTAACATTCCTCTTCTTTCGATTTTTTACTCTTTCAACAATCTTTTCTCCCACTGTCTCCTAAACCAACATTTTGTACATATGCAATATTTTTTTAAATTAATTTCAGTACTATTTCTGATGAATTCAAAAGAAAAAAAACTATAATAAAATAGTATTCCTGAATTTTTTCAGCTCTATTACTTATTTGCTTTGGTTTGGTTACTCAACAATCTTCAGTTGATAGAACTGTGATATTAAATTTGAGTAAATGAGTCACTTTTCCTTCGATGAAATATTTTAAAGGAAAAGTTAGATAAGAAATTAGTGTAATCAAATTACACATGTTTTAAATAATTCAACCTGATGCAAATGATTAATTCATAGAGACTGGGAGGATTTTAGCTACGTTGTTGATGAGTAAAGTGGAGATAGTGTTGTGTGTTTCCTTGATATGTGTAGTTACTGTGCCTTGACATTTTTGAAAAAGGGTAGGTAATCATTTCCCCATTGCAAGATGTTTTTGAGTTATTTTTTCATTGAAGTGGTGTAGATCTGGTGTGAGGTGTATAGGTTACCAGTGGATGATACCTGTATTTAGAAGGTTATGGTCGTTTAAAGGATGATATCATATGTATCAGAGAGTGTTTGCTTAGAAGTAACAACAGGTAAGTCATTGATATATAGAAAGTAGAGTGTGAAAGACAAAACTGGTTCTCAAAATACACTATAGTTGACAGAATATCAGATGGAGAGGCCTCTGTTCCTATATACTTTAATAGAGTGATCTGACAGGAAACTTCTGATCTAACATTGCTATCACAAAAGTTCTGTAGAGTAAGATCATGTGTTTCACAGAGAAAAGACCACTGGCATATGACATAGGAAGATTCAACTGGACAATTGATAACCTATATAGTTTGAACGTAAACTACATAAAAAGATCAGCATAACTTACTCAGCTGATGTAATCAGAGGTTTTTCAGGTATTAACATAAAATATATATATAGTAGATGTCAATATAAGCTATACAGCAACAATGTGAATAAACTGTTCAAAAACAACTGAGCGACCAATCAGAGTTACTTTTAGAAGTCATACCTACGCTATTTTCTGTCCATTATTAGTAGACCTGGTAAAACATGTATGCTCAAATGCTATCTATAGAGGTAGACATTGTTGAAACCCAGCCTGGGATACAGAACTGGGCTATTTATTTGATCTAAGTGAATAATCATGAAGAATGTATGAATCTCATTTTTTTCACTCCTCTCATGAACCCAGTATGGATCCTCTCATCTGAAGAAGGAGCTTTAACTCTGAAAATGTTCAGAAACACAAACGTATAAATTACTGGTATAATAAATGCTAGCAACAAACCAGAATAGTCATTATTATTGCATCTTTTTTAATGGTTTGGTCTGGAGGAAGGGGTTATTAACATGGCTTTCGTAGGAACTCCAAGACCAGTGAGATCAGGGTTGTTGTTCTTCTTGAACAACTGCAAATTGATAGCTACAGGAAAAAACATAAGCAGGGATAGAATTCCACAGGACCAATGTTCTGGGGAGGAAGGAGTGGGAATTTGGTTAATGCTGGGTCTGGGAGTGGTGCACACAATATGAGTGATGAAAGAAGGAGTGATGAGTAAGTCAGGTGGGTCTAAGAGTAGGTGGCACAAGACCAGATAGCTCTGAAGAGCAGAGACCACCATAGTTTCAGTAAAAGAGGTAGGGTGAGGAGACAGCGTGTGTTGTGGGCTAGAGGTTGGAGTATATCGGTGAGTGACTGCATGCCAATTAGTCGGGTGGCTTTCATTTGGATGCAGTCTAGGATGTCTATATTATGTGTAATAGCTACACTGTCCCAGATATGGGAGCAGAATACCATCGTAGGTTTCATTTGAGCTTTGTATAGAGCTAGTAGCTTAGTAGCTGATGGGGGCAGAAGTATTTTCTTACCTTGCAGAGGAAGACCAGTCTTTGTGATGCAGCCTTTGCTTATGTTGAAGATGTGAAGTCACCAAGAGAGAAGCAACTTTGAGGGTTTTAATTGTGTGTTGTTCATGTTTAGGGGGATGGGGTATAAAATTTCCATTAAAAAACACATTTCCATTTCATACATAGCAGGTCTCAAATTTTGATGATAAAGGTATCATAAAAAATAAAGCAAACTAATAACCAGAGATGAAATTTAGATAGGTTTCAGCTGGCAGTAGCTCAAATAATGGTTGATTTAATTGCTTTACTTGATCAATGAATGCCCATTCAAGAAAGGACTTATTATTCGGAGATACACAGCCAGGTGCACATAGTCTAACTTGATTGTTCTGGAAAGATTTATCATGTTGAAGTTTCAATGTGTTTGGATTTATAAGATGTTTGATAGATTAAAGAGTAATATTGAATGAGAAATCAATGTGTTCAGATTTAAGTTTAGGAAGTCAATGAATTCTTCAAATGCATCAAGGATCTAGTTGAGAATATTTGAGGACTTAATATGAACAACATTGAAGATGGATTAAATGATTAAATGACTGAGATGAGTTGTTAATAAGATTGTAATTTTTCGAACGATTAACCTCATCTTTAGAGATGAAACTTTTTTTAATATTTACATCTACACTGCATTTCCATTGGTTTGATCTCCAATTGTCATCATGTGTCTTATTCCTGGATATGTACATAGGAAATCATATACTGCTAAATGGAATGAAATTTCCGTAACTGATAGACAACCATGGTAGAAACTTAGAAATATCAGATAAGTAGTACAGATAATGCTTTCTGAGAAGTAAGCCCACCATTGATATTAGATAATTAGGGTTGCTTTTACTGAAAGATAAATTTTAAATTATCTAAAAATCTAACCTTAATTGTAGATTACATTTAATTTGAATCCAATCAGGTACTATGTACACATCCAAGCCTAACACACCTGATGACAACAGGAGAAGAAACTGATCAAAATGTAGTGCAGATATAAATATTAAAAATGCTTCATTTATTGAACATGGAGTAAGAGAAATATATTTGCAAAATGTTTTCCATCCGCTGAAGATGATAAAACTTCTGTGTCTTCAATGAAGGAAATATAGATTTAATAAATTGAGCAGTCTCAGCTGTGTAAGCCAAGCATAACATAGATATTTTCATTGATCAGGTACAATATGAATCAATATAAACAGAAGAGATATCATTATTTGATAGCCAAGTGTCTAGAACAAGTAAGTGATTGATATTTACAATGTAAAGTATTAGCTGTCTGTGACATCAAAGAATTTAGTTAAAAATTGACCTGTAAAAAGTAAATAATAAAAAAACAACATGCATTTCTATTGAATGGATGAAGAGTCCCGACCTATAATGAAACTATTAGAACCAGATATATATATACAACAATTTTTCTCTTTCCCCTCTTGCTCTGTCTATTCATATTCATATTTATATATATGTATGTATGTATGTATGTATGTATGTATGTATGTATGTATGTATGTATGTATGTATGTATGT
>JAOPJM010200409.1:0-12820 GCA_027124095.1 Muusoctopus leioderma | reverse complement strand
TAGAAAATGTTCATTCATTTAGGGTTGTTGCAACCAAGCAGTTTAGACGATGATTCATATTCATCTGCATAAAAATGTGCTAAATATAAGCAAACATATAGTATGGATACAAGACACATAACCTATGGCCTTCTCCTTTAAGTAATGTCCACCTATGCAAAAGTTCAACTGCCTTTGTGCAAAACTGTCCCCTACAACTTGAAACATATGTACATAATACAGACACACATGCATTCATTTTTATGCCTTAAGATTCAATATAGTTAATAGTAATCATACACAAACACACACAGACGCATAACATATATATATATATATATATATATATGTTTGTGTGAAGTGTATGTCTGTGCGCATATGTGCATGTATGTATGTGTGCCCGCGTACATGCTGGTGTGTGTTTTTGTGTGTTAGCTGGAGTATATATATGTGTGTGTGTATGTGTGTGTGTATGTGTTGTGTGCATTCGTGTATGTGTGTATGTGTGTGTGTGTGTGTATATGTATGTGTGTGTGTGTTCTTGTGTGTGGGCGCACGAATTGTATTGAATGAGGTTTTATCGTTGGAATAATATTAGATCATACTTTCTATTTCAAATTGAAAATGTGGGATTTTCCTTCCTCATTTCCTTTTCTCTTTTAATAACCAGACCTCATTAAACACCGTAAACTTTATCGAGTGTCTTGCCGCGATATATTGAATGTATGTGCATAACTGAATAACACAAGCAAACACGATAGCTAAAATGATAGATATAAAAAGGAGAGCAAGAAGAGAAAGAGAAGACGGCTAAAACGGAGAGTATGAACGCGAAGAGAATGTTAGGGAGGATATACATAGTTTAAAATGTTGGAGTCTGATAGGAAGAGAGGGATAAGGAGAGAAAGATGGTTAATATGAGAACAGAAAGGAAGTGATAGAAATAGTTTTGGAAGTGGCCGTTAAATATAACGGATAGCAGTCATATTGATTGAGTCGCTGACGAACCCAATCATGTCCTGATTTTATCGATTGCACGTGCAAGATATTACTTTAAATAATAAATTATTGACGCAGTATTCGTTTTTTGATGCTATGATACACTACTGAATAGACTCATCCATTTAAGCCAGCACTGCATGTGTAAATTAATTAAATACACTGGACAGTCATAAATGACTGCCTTTATTTGTATACAAGCCTACCGTGGACAGAGAAAGCGGGATCGAATGGAGTTGTTTTAATAATTATTGTGATTTTCTTAGCAACGGGTTACCATTCTCTAACTGTCCACAATATTGTATTTATTGCCACTATTATTATTGACTTTATTAAATCGTATAAACTGCTTAGCATAAATGAGGCATTCTTGGAATTTCGATTTTATAAATTACTGACGCCTTAGCGTGTGTCTAAATTAATTAGCAGTAATTTAAATCTACCGTGAATTATTTAAACACAAAGATAGCCATTTACGATTGTCCAGTGCATCTAACTGATTTTAATTAATTTACAAACACAGTACCGGCTCAAATCTGTGGGTGTGTTCTCTAGTATATCATACTTTATATCACTCCCTCTTTCGCACCCCATCGCGCTTTGCTTCTCTCTCTTGCTCATGCTGTTGTTTATTAAAATGCAATCGACGTTTTGGATCTTCGATATTTCACTTCCCAAATTTCATTCATTCTTAGTTTCCATTTTACAAATGAATTATCGTTGCGGAAACTCTTGTCGATCAGTGAGTATTGATAGTAGATGACTTTGTGTGCACGTGTGTGTGTGTAAATGTGTGTGTGTGTGTATGTGTGTGTGTGTATGTATGTGTGTCTGTATGCGTGTGTGTATGTGTGAGTGTCTGTGTATGTGTGTGTGTGTGTGTGTGTGTGTGTGTTTGCCAGTATTTATGAAAAAACTGTAGTCGATTTAATCGACTAAAAATCAGGAGCTAAGCCGTCCGACTTTGTCTCCGGATTCGTTCATGCAGGCCCTGTGATATAACTGTTGTCAAGCTGTATCGGTCATTGCCTTTCCCTTGGACAACAGTGTTGGGGAGGAGAGGTGAGACCTGCTGCATAATGAACGTATTGTGTTTCATACAATCTTGTCCAAGCCTCCGTCCTAAAGAGAACACACAAGTTTCACCTCAGTGTGTTTTATCAGCACAAACTGAAGTAAGACTTCCAAATGCAGATCCTTGGTCTCATGATACATGCGAATGCTAAAGAAGAAATAAAGTGTATGCATATGTGTGTGTGTGTGTGTGTATGTATATGCGTGTACGTGTGATAGAGTTTAATGTGGAAAATAATGTTGCACACCAGTCATCACATATGTCTTTATATCAACAGTATGGTTTGAAATGAGATATCAATGTTGCTTGTGATTGAGTATCGAAGTAAATTCCTCTTGCCATCTCCGAAAATTATGAAGAAACAATAAACAGTATTACGTCTAATGCATACAAGGCTGATCTTAATTTTGCATAACACCTAAATACAAACAGGTAAACTGAACCATGTATGGTGGACTGCCTTTTATCTCTTCAGTATAAAACATATTTCCAGACAGGAGGACTGATCCATTAAGCATTATCACAGCATCCTAAATAATTTCCAGTATTTTTTATCGTACCTCTTCATTCGAATTAAAACTCATGTCAAGATTGACTGTTTTTCACACCCTACCCCGGATCAGAGTCAATGTAATAAGTGTCAGTAATATATCCATGTCCTAGTAAAGCATTATCAGGTACCAAGACGAGATGAAACATGTGACCCATATTTTGTAATTTATACGATATAATTGGTTTTATTGATTACATTATTTTTTCTCCCTCTACTAATTTCAGTGGAAATAATTTTCATAAAGTTATTAATGTGGCATTCAGTTACGTCCCTTTACGTTCAGAGTTCAAATCGCCTAAAGGTCGACTTTCACTTTTATCCATTCAGGCTCTATAAAATAAGTACCAGTCAAGAAATATGGTCGATATAATCGACTATACCTTATGCCTTATGGCTTACACCTTGTGGCCTTATGCTTATGTTAGGAACGATCATTCTTTGAGATACAGATTGTCAGATATTGTACAGTGTCACACGATGCCTTGTACCAAAGGCCATGCACTAGCCAGGAGCTAATTGCACATTGCTATCAACAAATGGAACTAACTTCCGTAAGCTTCAGTCGGAATCAACCTACCCAAGAGAATACAAATATTTAAACGTAGATTTCACATATGACGTGAAACGCTGAGATTGCATTTTGAATTCATTTTGAAGTTCACATGTTGAACATGGCTATAGTTCACGAATACATGTGGTAAAATAGAAGATTACCAAAATATGTGGTAAAGCAAATTCAAGGGAGGTATGTAGATTGGCACATCGAATACTGAATTGCAATGGAATACCTTCATCAAATGCGAAATATTTGTGAGCCTTTAGTCAAATAACTTGTCCTTTTCGGTATTTCACATTAACTACCAATGCTAGCATTTCACTAACACCGACACTACCATCTAATTTTCATAGGTTATAAACCTGTCACTACATTTCATCACCACTACCAGATATATCACTATTATCATTTACTTTGAGGGAGCGTTTACGCGGTCGTTCGAGCTGCTATATTCGCAACCAAATATTTCTCAATTTACATCCTACAATCTATGTTATAGTTCTAGATACACTGCGTTTTAACACAAACGAGATAGTCGAGATTGGAGTGCATCTGACCATGGATATTCTCGATTAGGGCTGACATGTAGACAAACAACTACAAGAACAATCTCAATCAAGGAATTCCTCAGCCCTATCCATTATCTGTGAAATAAAACCGTAACATATTAGGGCACTATCCTAACTCCTTGATTTAAAAAAACAATTATCACCACTACGAGAAGCATTACCATCACCAGATCTACCACCAAAACCACCATCACCACAACCATTATGAACACTACCACCATCACGTCAAAGAAGAAACCTCTATGTGATCATTTGACTCCCTCTTTAAATTATATGCCAATATCTTTAAAAAACGAAGAATAAATTGGATAATATTGATCTGGTAAAAAATGAATGATTATGGCTGAAACGTCGTTGATAATACATCTGTTCAATCAATACTAATATTGTTCTAAGCAACAACAAGTATAACAACACTACCATCAACATCAGTATCAACAGCTTCCTTATCCAATCAAAGAACTCATTTTGTGATGATTGTAGATGCCAGCTTTCCCCACAGAAAACTAACAACCATCTATAAATTGTAAATGTCTGAAATCTTACAACAACGTTTCTCAGGAAAAAAGATAGTAGGTTCTTGGGTTAAAATGGTTGATCTAATACTTTTATCAATCATATTCTTGTATACTACAGGTCTGCTTAACAACAATACCAGCATCAGTAGGACAGTAAGGAGCATCGTCGCACCGGTTAATAAATTCCTTTGTATTGATTTGACTCGAACAATATATCGGTTAAATTATATCCTCCTTACCACCAGTCGAAGACAGAGTGGCTACGGCAAGACCATGAAATAAAATAATCTATAACAACAAGAACAACAATGACAACAATGACAACAACAACAACAACCTCTATAAAAACAATAGCAGCAACAATCACAACTGCAACGCAATTTAAATATTGATAGGAAAATGCTATTAACAACGTACATCTCCAGGAAATGATTGTTTACAACAGGAAGTCATATAGTATTATACGGCATTGAACTTCTTATTCATCACATGGCGTATCTTAACATTTCCTATATATTTCTATATCTATCTAAATGTTCATGTACTCACTCCTCTCAGCGTTTTGAAAGAGAAACCATACGAAAGCACTTTACCGACGTATTGTTACGGAAAAGTACATTTGATACATTTTTTACGATGACATATGTGTACAGAGAATCATCGAAACGGAATAAGCGTTATCTGTAAAGTAATTACGACTTCGAAGTTATGTCTGAAAAACCTATTTGTACTGTGTTAATGTTGAGTCTGATGTTTTAATTGTCGCTATTGTTGGTGTCGAGTGTATAATTTAAATGTCATGTCTGGAATTTATAAAAAGTTAGAGAAAATGTAAAAGAGAATGGTATTTTTGGGTTAATTAGTTATCTACAGGTTAATTAGTGCACAGTGAAATCAATAGCTGATTAAGTACTCAGTGACATATAGCAGCTAGTGTTAGTTTACACATAATATCCTATGAAATATAGCAACATGAAAGTTCGGCTTTAGTATACACATAAAACACTGTCAAACATAGCAACATGAAAGCATTGAAAGTTCAGTGAATCATCTACATTACAAATTCAGTGGTTCGTATTTAACCTTCATACTGCAAGGGTTATCGAAATAAGTCATAGTAACATACCGATTACTAACATGATCTCACATCTTTTGAGAGGTCAACTCAATGTTTCATAGTACACAACTGGTACATATGAATGGAAAGCAAAAACGACCCTAGCATGTTTTGAACACACGAATGGGAAATATAAAACTAGATGTTATAAAACCCGGCTGGGATGGCGGCATCCCAGCCGGGTTTTAGTCTAGAAATAAATATCGCAAAATATGTTTCATCTCTAAAGTTGAGCTTAATAATCAGAAAAAAATAATAATCTTATTTACAACTTATTTCAGACATATTTAGATATTCATCGACGGTACTTATTCTATGAAACTGAAGTGATGATATCAAGGATAACGAAGGTGGAATTTGAACATTGAAGGATGAATCTAAATAATTAAATAATTCAGTTGAGCACACTACTGCTTCTGCTGTAAAACATTGTTAAATTACGATTACTTATCACTTAACACAAGACCAAATTAATATGAAAAGTGTTTAATCTATTGAATACATTCCAATGTATTTCTGGTACTTATTCCGTTTCCCCCGAGACAGAAGTGTAGGAAATTCAGTCGTCGACATCTGCTAGATATGGCTGGGTTCCTTCATTAAATTAACTTCTGGGAATTGAACTAATAATGCAGAATGATGAAACTAAATATTCTGAGGTACTTCGTAACAGTACTATCTAACACGTCTGCCACTTCGTCATCCTTGAAACGTAATTGTTTCTAAGATAGACACAAGGCCAACGACACCGGTGCATGACTGGTTCTTTATTTTATCAACCTCGGAATGATGAACGGCAAAGTTGACCTCGGCTGGATTTTAACTCAGAACGTACAGAGACGGACCAAATATCGCAAGGCATTTTGCCCGACGCTCTAACGATTCATAAATATATATATTGATTGATTGATTAACTGATGGACGTTTATATATGTCAAGACATTAGTGTGTTCTTGTTACTGTGGTTGTTGTTATTGTTTAGTATCAGATCAGCTCTGATCAAGTGGACTTATCATAAAAGCGTTCCAGCCTTGATTATACCATCTTATTTTCAGTCAATGTATCCAGAACTAACTTATCCAATGCGTTCTTTACTTTTTAAGATGGCGTGGCTGATCGAGCGTCTACGTAGAGGCTCTCTCGTTGGCTGGCTCGATAAAACATCACATTTATAATGAGAGGAAATATAACAGTATGACAAGATCTCTTTTCTTAGGTTACTACTAAAATCTATCAACTTTTATATACGCAAACCAAAATCCAATTTAGACATTTACGAGAACGCTTCAAATATTATATGCCTGTTGCTTAGATTGTATGTCTATTATGTTGTTTTTATTGAAAACATTATCGATTATATCTTTAAGTTAATATATTACTGTGTAATGCAGTGTTTAAGAGTCCATATTATCATACTGATTAAAAAAAATTGATACTTGAACTAACTATATTATTAAAACAACTAATCTTATGGTTTCTTTATGTCAGTTTTAACAAGATTATGTGTCATCAAGTAAGTGAGCAAAAAAAGCAAAGTGGAAGAACACTTTCAAAGACTGATCTTTTAATTGATTACGTATAGTATGATGCTGTATAGTAGAAGCTTTTTCAAGCAATGATTTCTTAGTATAATGGAGGATCAATAACCATTAACATCCTACATCTCTTTCTGCGGCACCACTTTCTCCTCTTCGTCGTCCTCACCCGTCTCCTCCCTTCCTTCATTTACAGACTGGGTTTTAACATGCTAGAAGGTGTTAGACGGGCTGGCAAAAGCTACGAACTTCCGCTTATATCACTAAAGCATCATATTTCTATTGTAGTTTCTTTTAAGTTTGCGCTAAGTGATTCTTCCTGCAACTACCTCTAATGTGAGTACCATATGCTGGTTTCTATTGTCTCTTTATTTTTGTGGGGTGGGGAAATTTAGAGAGGTTTACAACCATATTGTATAATAAGTCATTTTTCTAGATATTTTCTATATGACTGGTTGCCATTTATATTGTCAACAGATGTAATCGGGCAGTTAAGAATGCTGTTTGCGTATTTTTGGGGGTAATTTTATATTATCGGCTACCTATCATGTCATCAACTGTTTTGGTGGCAAAAATAAATATACTACATGAGAATATGCCTAATCATTTTTATAATGAATGCACCATTGCCAACTGTTGAGTTGATGTGAACATTCAGTAAATGAACATTCAGTAAAATATCAAACTATCACACACACACACACACATACACACACACACACACACACGCATGCATATATATATACATATATATATATATATATGAAGATTCTCAACACAACAATTTTATATGAAAATCTTAGAAACATTCTTGGTACGTTGTTATTGTTGTTTAACCCCTGTTCATCCCTGGTGCTAACAAGTTCATCCCAAGTAGATAACAATCAGTTCATCATCATGTTCTGTCTGAAATACTCTTGAATTGAGATTTACATTCCAGCTGATCCTTGTGGAGCAGGCATAAGATCAAATGTGTTCCAGCTATGACATGTCACTTCTCAGACATAGTCTATGTACGGTTATATTAGCTAATGTGCTCCCCGTCACCATATTTAAAGACGGTGTGCTGCGATGATCGACTTGCTATGCATGTCGCTCGACCTCGTAGATATTTCCTTCTTGTGTTGTATTACTTCCTAAGTACTCCGGAGGTATTGCCAGTGCAGGTTCTATAGTAGTGCTGACATGTAAACCAATATATACTCTATCGTGGTCGGGTGGCCGGTGACTAAACCTTCATCCCCACCAATTTTACTGGGTGAAACGAAAGGGTAGGACCCAGCAGGATAAAGGGTGATGATCATAAGACCGAAACTGACAAGACCGAACGTGATAACACCGAATTTCGAAAGACCGAAACATGAGAACACCGAATGTTCAGAAAACCGAAAGTTCAGAACACCGAACATTTAGAAAGCCGAAATTTTTGGAACACCGAAAATTTGATGAAATAGTGAAAAATCATATAATCGAATTGTCGGTGTTCTGAATTTTCAGTGTTCTCATTTTTCGGTCTTTTGAAATTCGGTATTATCGCGTTCGGTCTGGTCAGTTTCGGTCATATGACTCAGACCCGTTTTTATCAGACCACACGTTATTGTCTTTAAATCGTCGGAAGAACACTACGGATAATGTACTCCTAGATGCACTGTGTTTGAGTGAAAAGACGTGTTGGTTGCGGCTGGAATGTCTTTGAGTTATGTGTCTTCGATCCGGGTTAAGCGAGAGATAAACAACACCAACAATACAAACAACAATATCCCAGATATCTAGATGGAGCTGATCAATCAATAACAGCAGTTTCAGTACGATAACAAACCCACCACATATTTTGGTAATATAAAATTAATAGTCTTTAGTTAAACTTTTATTCGGAGAGAAAATGTAATTTATTGTACAAGTTTTATTTTTTTTATTTTTTATTTCCTTTATTTACTTTTTTTGACATTTCTCAATTCAATTCTTTCTGTTTACTTTAGATTTTATATTGATAAGAAAAATATATTTTATAAAAAGAAAGCACAATTGCTTACTTTTGTGCTGGTTTTTGATTGGACACATTTTTTAAACAGATTTTCTGCTACAATCTCTTAGATTATGTTTGTTACCAATTTCTAATCTTTTAGTCTAAGTTTGATTTAATACAGTCAAATACTATACATATATATGTGTATATATGTATGTATAAATATATACACATATATACAAACACACACACACACACACAGACACACACACATATATATATATATATGTAATAAACATTTTCAAATCATGAAGAGAAATACTTAACACAATCAGAAACATTTTGATCAACAAGAATTTTATGAACTGAAAACTAGTACATCATGAGAAAGGTATCTAGTTGAGGTGTATATGATTTATTACGAAATAAAGTAGTAAAGTTCTCTCGTCATTTAGTAGTGTCTTCTTTAAGCTATAAAAAAGCTAGAACTATTAACATATAGTCAGAAAACTAGCACCTTAATGACAGAGCCTCGTTCTTTTCGGAATTCAAATACATCAAAATTGACAAGGAAACCACAAACTGCGATGTTTGAACCTTTACATTAAGGATTACAACAAAAAACGTAACTAAAATATATAGACCTACGTAAACAGGCACATGAGCATGTGCACCCCCTTCGTACACTCTCGAACGTGCACGCACGCATTATTTAACAGATTCTCGATACCAGAATATTCACCAATGTGTTCTATATATGTGGAAGAGCGATAATGATCCACAAATACAATTTTGAATTGTAATAATTTGAGTACATTCTAATCATTTCTTACTTTGGGCTGATGCTTTTTATCAATCCATGTATTAACTCTGTAATCATACTTTAGAATTTAAACAGCTTATTACAAAGTAGCTGACTTTTCTTAGAGAACAAAATAATAATACAATGTAGTATTTTATCGGAATATCATTGACACCTTATATTTCACCAAAGTCACTATATTTAAGGGAGGGCTGTCGTAGTTGTGTTGATCAGCTATGGTTGTGCAGACCTGTGGTCAACTCATATAATCTTTTGAGACATAGTTTATCTCAATCTACATTATCGAATATCAGTTGTTTTTTAAAGACATTCGTGTATGATTTGAGAGGGATTTGGCTGCTCTTTCTAGTAGGTTGACAAACGACATAGAGATTACTTCATCGGATGAGGGTTACAAATACGTGGTGACATATTTCATAACTAATAAACTGACGCATATAATTTAAGGTATTTTGCTTTCTGGAACCTATAAAAGAAACCCTTAAAAGAAATTCGAAGTAGTGCATTGAAAAATATGTTTCTTTCTGAAAAGATATACCTCACGGGATACTTGATTCGTGAGAGTTCTCTTTTGCTTGAATATAGTCATTGTTTTCCAAACAACATCCCTGACAATGAAACATTCCAAATGCAGTTGTATTTTATCATATAGAATAATAGAAATTCTGGCAAGTCATGTATATCCTCGTGCGTATCTGAGAGATTGTAGGTGTTCTATGCTCTATACACTCAACTATATCTTATTTGCATATTGACATATCTGTCGTATATTTTCTTTCAGCTTGACGGAAACTACAGGAGACCAAATTTCCCGATCATTCAGCTTCCTCAACCAATTGTAAGTGTAAATTTCTGACGAAAAATACAATGAATTACGTAAATATACAAATGTCTGCATTTGTTGCTTCAAGAAATGAGACTTGTTAAGAAAAGAAATCACTCTATGGTGTCATATAGATTGAAAAGGATAGTTAAGTGGCGGTAGAAGCTTATTTAATACATGCAACATATATTATATATGAACTATATATCATATATTGTTTTTTGTTTTTTTTACAGACGTGTATCTGGCAAGTGCAAGAAATGTAATAAGTTCCAGGAAAGTAGGCTCAGCATTGCAGGTTCCTAGTTGAACCACTTCATTAACTACTTCTGCACAGACATACTAGTCATAACATATATTCGAGTGAAGGTGGGACATCAAGGTATCAAGTGTCCTGCTATGGATTAGACGGAGATAACACATTTAATGTTAACCGAGGATATCCTTATGGGCCATGTACTACATTGTATTTTTTTAAATATTTGATTTAGTGCCATAGAGCATTCAAATATATAAGCAGTTGAAAAGCAGTCGATGGCGTGATATTTCCATCAGCTAACTTAGCTCCGAGAAATAGATTTCCAGGTAGTCACAGTATAATATCTGTGACATTAATATCTTATCCAAGGGAGTGATTTATCTATTACCTGCATCATACTATAGCATTGAAGCTAAGCACTGGCTATCATAAACAATTTAAATTTGAGTAGAGGTTTGCATTAACATTTATTGTTCAGAGATTTCACTGTTCATTTCCTGGAGTCAGCAAGTGACTCAAATTGTCGTATTGTCAAACACAATTCATATATTAGTTATTTTTGAAATAGCACAAACTAGTATATGATTCAGGTGGGGTACAACCTGCAGACACTTCAGCCCGGTTCACATTCTATTAACTCACAGCCAGCGGCAACTATATAATGCCAATTGATTTGCAGCAGAAAGATATGTCTACAACAATAGGTCAAAAATCTTCACTGAAGAACACTCTGAAATATAACGTGCCTTTCAGTCGTCATCAAGCGTGGGAAATATATAAAAGTGTACACACACACACACACACATACACACACATACACACACACACACACACATACACATACACATACGCACATACATACACACACACGCACACACAAACACACACACACACATATATATGTATATATATATATATACATATATATATTGAAATAACAACAACAACGTAAACAAATATTCTTACAAATGTTTCCTGGTCATTTTCCGGTCTTATTGAGCATTCATAGCCAATAAGCCCCGTCCAACTCCGTTCATCGGAGAAATCTTTGTTTACTTTTGAATTTGGGTAATTTTCAGGGCATGCCGGGAGAAAATAACTCGTTGGGTAGGGGGCTTATTTATTGAAGGGTTATATTTACTTTGAAGTATCTGCTTAATGTAGGTATTAGTATATCTGGAGTTATTTAGATAGAAGTTAGATGAGAAACCGTTAATTTAAATAATGCAAATTCCTAAATTTTCGTAAATTTCTTAGAATTCAGGGGACATAACTCCTGTTTGCTTTAGTTATGAATTTAGTTATGAATTTATATGTAAAATTCTAGGGGTGTCGAAAGGTTTCCCCAGATATAGCTTATCACACCCAGAATATAGACACAACCACTCGGTGTGTGTGTATATATGGGGGAACGTCGAGCCATCCTGCATCCACACACGGGCTGGGCCCGGATGTATGCACATATATATATGTGTGTGTATAGATATAACATTGAGGTCAGGCGAGATTAACACTCCCGAATAATTATCAAGGGGAGGGACTCTTCATTGCCGTTTTGTTTGTTTGTTTCTTTCTTTCTTTTCTCGAGGGTTTTTTGTTCCGTTCATGTCATATTTATATGTTTTTCTTAAATAAAATGTTTCTTTGGTCAGACCCCCCCCCCCCCACAATCAACCCACGCTCTTGGCCTGATGTTAACCTATCCTAAGCTATATCTAGAGAAACCTTTCGACTCCCCTAGAATTTTACATATAAATTCATAACTAAAGTAAACAGGAGTTATGACCCCTGAATTCTAAGAAATTTACGAAAATTTAGGAATTTGCATTAATTAAATTAACGGTTTCTCATCTAACTTCTATATAAATAACTCCAGAAATACTAATACCTACATTAAGCAGATACTTCAAAGTAAATATAACCCTTCGATAAATAAGCCCCCTACCCGACGAGTTATTTTCTCCCGGCATACCCTGAAAATTACCCAAATTCAAAAGTAAACAAAGATTTCTCCGATGAACGGAGTTGGACGGGGCTTATTGGCTATG
>JAOPJM010200212.1:0-12820 GCA_027124095.1 Muusoctopus leioderma | reverse complement strand
ATGATGATGATGATGATGATGATGATGATGATGATGATGATGATGATGATGATGATGATGATGATGATAATGATGACAATCCCAATGATGTTGATAATGGTAATCAGGATGATGATGACCCTGCTTATGAGGATTATGATGATGATGAGTAAATGGCATTTGTAGTAAAGTTAGATGAAAGAGGAATTTGGAAGAAGTAGAGAAGAATGAGTCTGAATTATTTTAATTACTACTAAGTCTAAGGAAGAAAGAGACAATGTCCATAGCCTTTGCAGACCTACTCAGACTGGGGGGAGAATTTCAGGGAGTTGCAGTTCTGGAGAGAAAGGATTTTGTGTGAAAGGTAGTTGGGAAGTTGACAGAAGAGGTAGAAGAATCAAGTCAGCTGGGGTGTTGGTGGTTCAGAAGAGCAAAAATCATTGAAGCAGTGATAGAAGAGAGAGAGAGAGAGAGAGAGAGAGCGGAGTCAATGTATTGATTAATGGTTGTGGCATGTTATGAGTGAAGGTTTGCCAATGAATTGGATTGCCTTCTCTTCTCGATGTAATCTAAAATGTTTGGGTGTAGCAGCAGCCTTGTTCCAGATATGTGAGTAGTACTCTAAAGAAGGTTGTACTTGTGCTTTGTAGAGGACTCTTAAGAGAGAACATAAACTTTGAAAATGCAATTTTGGCTATGTTATAGTAGTCACAATGAGATATCATCTGGGTTTGTGAGGCCGGTCATATTTAAAGTTGGTTTTAGTTGTGAGTAAGGAAGGTGTAGTGTTGTAGGCAGCCTTTGTTGACATGTGCAATGACTGCATTATGGTTCTATTAAATGAGACTAGATTGCAATATGATGATATGAGACTGAAAGAAATGGAGAGATACTGTGTTGTAGACTTATTAAATACTTCTCAGCATTTTATCACCTTCCTGTGGTTGGGCAAACTTCATTTGGAGACAATACATAATAATTCTCCTAGCCTCCTCCTTACTACCTACATTTGCTAGAAGCCAGAAATATTGAGAGGAAACCTGTATTCATCATGCACACTGGTAAAAATTGCAACACAAATACCAAATACAGCATAAACTTTTCAATTGCACACACATGCACATGCATAAACACACACACACACACACATGAACATATACACACAACACCAACTACAACACACTCAAAACTAGAGCTCCTATGCATATTCCCTAAATGATTCATCAATGATCATTGGTAGGTGGAGAGCAATTCCAGGAGGATGGTGAATCCTGTTGCAAAAGATGCTGGAAGAAGATAGTGAATGAAGAAAAAGAACATGGTAACAAGAGTAACTTAATTAGTAAACATAATACACACCTTTCGACAGAGTAGAAAATTCCATAGCAACATCTAAATAAATGTCAAAAATAATCAGATTTAGTTTTACTTGTTCTTTCACACTTGGTGGAATAGTCAAACTGTTCTCTGTGAATATAGCAGCCTGTGTTGCAGCATCAATAAGCCTAGGAAGATGAGAATGATAAATATAATTTTCAATTTTCAAATTTATATTATGATACAAATAAAAGAAGCCAATAACAAAAAAATTATGTTTAGATACAATGGCTAGACTATGGACCACATGAGTTACAAGTTCAAATTATACTACTGTGTTGCTTGCCTCGATTTTCCTAAATAACAACAGGTTTCACTTTTATTTTAAGGTTGTGTGATTTGAGGTAGGAAGGGCAGCCAAATGCAAAAAAATACATTGTTCCAACAATAGGCAAATGACCAGATTTGTAAAAACCACTCCATCCATGCATCATCATTTGAACTCAGAACTTAGAGGGATGTAACAAAATACTTACAGGCTTTTAACCTGGCACACTATTATTTCTGACACATCACTACATTTCCCTTAGAGACTAGTAATAAAAAATATATTGAGTATTATATCTGGTATTTGTTATAGAATACCTCATAGCTGAGTAAGATATCCATGAAGTGATGGATGTCTGTATGTGATGAGCTTAACTTGGGGCAGGGACTCACATACACTCCAAATCAGAACAAGAGCTCAGATCCACTGGCAAAACTAACTGAGAAAATTGGTGACTCTGGTCTGAGGGTGAGTACTGGAGTATCTAGTTATTGCTTCTATTGACCTAGCTGAGAAAGTTTTGGGGGAGCTACTGATGTTAGCAATAGACATTGGATTTATAAAAAAAGAAAGAATAGGATGGTGAGACATATGTATAGGAGTGAATGGCAATATCGATATTTAAAAAGGAAGATCATGAGTTGGACAGATGATGCATTCTTGAAGCTTACTAGAGTTAGCGGTGTAGGATATAGAGAGGTAATTATCAGTCAATGAGAGATAAAACTTCAGAGTAAATTTTGACTTACATATCTCCTGAGGTTTCTCCACTCATTAATTTATTTATTCCTTCAGTCAAAAAAACCATTAACTTCTTTAGATCTAAAGATTTATTTTGCATCAACCAATTGTTGTTACTAGGTTTCATGAAATCTGATAGAGTTTTAAAAAGTTCTTTCAAGTCTGAAATGAAATCTCTCCAATCCATGGAAACTGGTATTCTTGAACGCATCATTTCTTCAAACTGTAAAATAAAAACATTAAGTTTTGTTAGCATAAATGTTTACAAATATTGTCTTGCTAATGATGCTAATCTGGAGTTTATTGCTAGCAATTAATTACAAAGTGTTCTCTTACATCATTCAAATGTAAAACTAAGCTGATGCAGGCACTGAGATGATTAACAGTTTGTATCACTCATTAGAGTGCTTATCTGCTATTATAACAACATAACAGTACATTGCTCATTGAAAATAGTTGTTGTTTTGTTTTTTAGCCCCAGATCAGCCCTGATTGAGCAGACCTATGATCAAAGGCATTCTATCCATTGAACATCCTGTCTTTTATTCAGGTATAGTGTATCTAGGGCCACATCATTCAATGCATCCTTCCCTTTTTTTAACACAGTGGATTTGAGAGAGATTTGGCTGTTATTTCTAGCAGGTAGAGTGACCATGTAGAGCAGGGGTGGGCAATAATTTTCATCTGTGGGCCACATTGGAACTTTTGGAAAATCTCACAGGCCGCACTGAACTTATATAGCCAAAATAATTATAAAAACTACAATTATAACATACATTTTTTTTTAAATAATTAAAATACGAATCTCAAATGGAACATAATAAAATTAATATTGCCAAACTTGGCAACCCTCCAGACGAGTCCAGACTCAGGTAATTCAACGCTCCAAAGTCCAAAACACTTTGATTTGATACGATCACTTGTTATTTAATCTGACTATTGACTATATATGTATTGGAACGATAGAAATAAAAGTAATATTAAATTTTGTTTCATTCTGTGAAGATGTTGAAAGAGTATATCTTTGAATTTTAAAAACTTCTCATGGGCCACACAGACCTACCTTGCGGGCCGCATGTGGGCCGAGGGCTGCAATTTGCCCACCCCTGATGTAGAGGCTCCCTCATAAACTATATGGACACAAATGACTGTTAAGGTGATGTACTATTGACTACACGATAATGAATTCAAACCTCACTCTGAGAGTCATTATTTTGTGCCCTTGAACAAGCCATATTTTGCATTTTACTTGATTGACCTAAAGTATGTTCAACTCCCTACTTCACACAGTTGAACAGATAACAGTAGGCAGAGAATTCAGC
The DNA here is from genome assembly GCA_027124095.1 of Muusoctopus leioderma. Lineage (NCBI taxonomy): Eukaryota > Metazoa > Mollusca > Cephalopoda > Octopoda > Octopodidae > Muusoctopus > Muusoctopus leioderma. The sequence continues at coordinate 9,133 of JAOPJM010200212.1, read as the reverse complement.
TGTAAAAATAACATTCTCCTAATAAGCTAATAAAAAATAAACAAATAATTATGTTATGTATGAAAAAATGAATGTAACAAAAAATTTATAGAGAATAAATGCTATTAGAATTTTCTTTTTTAAATTCTATTTATTTCATGCAAACATGATAAATTAAATAAACTGCATGATTTTTCTTAATTAGAGATATGAAACAATGGTTGATCAGCACCATTAATTTTGAGAAGGGATATACATTAAGGAAAGATATACTTGAGTACTTTCTATAGGCACAACTTGCTAATCTAACAAAACATTTCCTAGTTAACTGAATGCAAGACTAAATTTTCCATCCCAAATCGTATCTATTTACAGTAGGCTGACCAATCAAGAATCTCTGCACAGTACCAGGAATGGGCAGCAATCCTTTCGCTGGTAAGTTGTTATCCTCTGCTAGTTACATATCTCATCATCAAAATTATAAGGTAAAACTTACTACAGTTTCAACATTTCTTTAATTATAACCGAGTGTCAACTGTTATGGCTCACACCTTGCATGTTTAACTAGCCTCTTCTGAGGTTGCATCTATCTTGATGCATTTTCATAGGAAGTTTCTTGGGTTCTTTACAATAGGGGCCCTGGTTAAACTGGAAGAATCAACCAGGCCATAGAAGATAATGTGACAATTGGCTTTATTTTGTCTTGCGATAGGGTACCTACAGGCACAGATGCTACAGCCACCAGTAGCTGTCAGATTCTTGAATAGTTGCATACTGGATTGAGTGAGTAATTTGGATGGTTAGAGAGCCAAACACTTGTTTTCACACCCTTCCTAGTTTAGTGGTACCAGTGTCACAATGAGGATGCATGGGAGGTGTTTGGCAGAGGGGATAAATTTACATGCGCCATATGGAATCATTTTATTGGGTAGTGGAAGCTCATCTATATATCTGAAATATAATTAGTGAATATAAAGTTTCAAGGAAATTACTTTTAAAGGAATTTCTACTAATGAAGTAAATTTAAAAAGCAGATGTGTGAAATTGGATTGGCAAACAGTAGTCTTTAGTTTGCTGACAGAAACATTTGAAGACTGGCTCATCATGTTTAATAACCCTTTTTCTGAACACAACATTTCTTCAGGGTTAGATAAATTCCGGAGCATCATATCAATCTGAAAAATAAATGTACAAAACAATTTTAATTTATGAAGTTTTGTACAATTTCAATCATCTTGAAACTGATTCAATCTTTACAAAGTTCTTGTTAGTAATTGTCATGAGAAAATATGAATAGAACATTTTGAGCCCTAAATATGAAATTCATTGCCAGTAGCCATTAAGGAATCACAATTATAGATCAGCAGGAATTTTGACACCGAATCAAAATATTACTTTTTGAACCTGATACAATATACTCTTCACATTATATGCAATTGAAGAGTACACTGACATCACACTTAGAGTGATATCAGATTACATGAGTAGTTGAACAGTATAAGATTTTGTTTCTCCATTATCATTGTTATCATCATCATTGTTTTCACCATCATCTTAGATTACATTAGATAATGTGTAACTAGCTTAAATAATTAGTATTATGCATACATTTACATTGAATTCTATAATACATAGAATGTTATAATAATTTATACAATTAAGATGATTTATAAATTTGCATCATGAGAATAATACATAATAGTAATTTGAATGATACATTAATTTGTATAATCTGAATTATAAATTGGTTTAGAGACAATTTAGCTTATTATGTTATACATAAATTAAAAAATTATAAAAATACAAATGTTAAAGATATTGGCAAAATTAGAAATTTGTTTTCAACCTGTGGGTTTTCTAGAAGTACAAGCATAGACTGGACAATATCATAGCCATATTGTAACTGGAACATCATTAGTTCTTCAAGCTGAATGTTTTGAGCTGGAATAGATATAAAAGCAAATATTTTGAAGGCAGAAAATTTTGAATAAAAATAAAAATACAAAAATACAAAGAAAGCTTAGTTTGAGTTATGATTGGAAATTATACTAATATTATATAATATTATAAGGCAGCAGAACAGCAGAAATAGAAATAGTGCCATATTAGGTGCCAAACTGTGTTTAGTTTCATCTTCTACTTTCCGAGTTCAAAACATGTCTAGGTTAACTTTACCTTTCATCTTTCTAGGGCTGGTAAGAGAAGTGCCAGCCATGTACTAGAGTCAGTTTAATTGACTATAAATATTTTTGGCTCTGTACCAATGTAAGAAATCAAACAGTAAACAACTCCTGTTGAGAAACCTCTACATGCTTATCAGGAAAGAACACACCTGAGTGGGTTCATTAATCTCCTCCAAGTTCACAGGAAGATGTATACAGTGTTTCTGATTATTATGCTGATAAATTGTATCTATCTTAAGGTACCTGTTTACATCTAGATTGACTAGGTCAAGAAGAATTAAATATTTTAGCTACATACACTGTACAGAACTGCTGATGGTGTTCAAACCATCAATTGTATGGCTGGTAGTCTGACACCTTATTGATTTGGCAACCTTCACCGTTGCAGAAAAGGGTCATGTATCAATTGTAGAAAAAACAATGTAAATGATATGGCTCACATCTCAGGTTTGGCCAGCCTCAAATAAAGTTGCAACTCATTGGAAGTTTCTTGGGTATTTTAATGATAGGACACCTATAATAATCCTATCATAGGTGCTCATTTTCAGCTGAGTCGACTGGAGCAGCATGAAATGAAGTGCCTTGCTCAAGGAAACAATGTGCTGCCCAGTCCGAGAATTGAACCCACAACCTTACAATCGTGAGTACAATAACCTTACCACTAGACCACTTGCCTTCACCATGCATCAATTGCTGACAATCAGCTATTAATAGTCAGGCAATTTTCTGATGCAACACTACAGAGAGGGTTTTTCAAAGCAAAAGAATATGAAGATAAAACAGGAACTCAAACTTAATAAAGTCCTGAAGGAATGCTGTAAGGATTCATTTTGCCTCTGTGTTCCCTATTTATCATTTGTTTCACTTGTGGCATATTTACAAACCAGTGGAATATTGCATCTGAGATACCTATTCATAAAAGGGGATTCCAAGCTGATCCATCAAAGTACCAACATTTATCATGACTCAGCATCATCAGCAAAGTAATGGAATCAGTGGTCCATAGACAACTGCAGAGCTATTTGCTGAATACCTACTTACCAGACATGGACTCTGGACATGGACATGAAACAATTACATCATGTCAGGATGTGTCACAGCCTTGGACATCAAAGGAGCTTTTGACAGAATCTGGCAGAATGGACTCTGTGACAAGCTGGAATCCAAAGCAATACGTGGGAAACTACTAAGGTGACTTCAATCACCCATCAATGCATCAGTCCCACAAGGTTCAATACTTAACCTGCTTCTATTCTCAGTCTGCATATGTCTGCGAAGACAAGCTGTATATCTATGTTGATGATTCAGTGCTATTTGCATCAGTAAGATCAACAGGGAAGATGATGCAACAGTGGCTAGCATAAACAGAGACCTTGCCAGGATTAAAGACTAGGTAGATGACTAGAAGGAGGCATTTGGGCTATTAAAGTGTAAAAAATGGTTTGATCCAGGAAAAGAAGTCCATGAAACCTTGGATTGCACTTTGGGAATTGAAATACCAATGAAAAAGTAGCATGAGATTCTGAGTATAACTATAGACAGCAAGCCGTTGTGGGCAGAATATATCTACACAGCATATAATAGAGCTGCACAGAGGCTTGAAGCACTATACAATATCACAGGCAAGTTGAATACAAAAGAACAAGCCACAGTCTACAAAGCACAAATCCAAAGTATTGTGAAGCATGCTTGTCTATCCTGGAATGAATGCCTCACATAGCATAACTCAATGCAGTCCAAAAGGAAGCACCCAGGTTCATTGCAGTTGACAGAGCTGATGCAAAAAAGCTTGTCATCAACAGTTTATGTCCCAGGAGACAGGTTGCTGTAGTAATAGTGCTCTATGAAATACACACAAGCCACAGCTCATCCAAATTTAGGCCAATACTGACACTACAGTATGAAAGAGGCCATTTTACAATGGCTATAACATTCATGTCTGTGCATGCCCTCTTGACATCTGATACCAAGATCCACATTTTGGACTGGAGCTTTCTGCACTCAGCTATCAAAATATTGTTACTAATTTAGGCACAAGGCCAACAATCCCCAGTACTTGACTGGTACTTTATTTTATCGACCCCGGAAGGATGAAAGGCAAAGTTGACCTCGGCGGGATTTGAACTCAGAGCACAGTGAAACAGAAAGAATACCATAAGGTATTCTGTCCGATATGCTAACGAATCTGCCAATTCGATCAAAATATGGAACAAACTTCCAGAAGTTGCAATTAGAGCCATCTTGGCTGAGAGAATACCAGCTTGTTGCTCTCACCATTGGAAATGCAGTGACCCAGTGCTTGGTCCATTGGAACTCTATTTGAGTATAGATATCCAACAACATTATTGTTCACAAATGCATGCAATAAATAAGAAATTCACTTATTAGATTATAATTCTCCCTTTAATGTTACAGTTTGGGTTATAGTTACCATTGTGGCTAAATTTCTACCAGAAAATCTTTTGCAAATGAATTTTATAATTAAAAATAATCAAACCGTATATGGTATCCTATTTGTAAAAACAAAGTTGAAAAGAAGATATTCAGAAAACTTTATATAATGTAGTGTATAGCAGTGTGTTTTTAATTTTTTTTTTCACTTAACAGTGTAACTAGTAGACCTGAGTTTGTGCATTTTTCTGAATTAACTTGTGCTGAAGTAGACCATCACTAGACTCCACAATATCTTGGGATTATATTTGAAAAGGGTATAGTTGAGAAAGTGAAGAAAGTCAATAGATAAAACCATGTGACATTTTTAGGCTGAGCTACACTATGATATTGGAAAATTTCCTAAAAGTGCTTTCTGCATGAAGAATATGTAGTTAAGTGCAGGCTACTATACTTAATGTGGCAAGCCAGAAATAATTTTTAATCAATTGAAATTATATCCATAATGAGAAAAGAAGTCATTAGTGTTAATAAAAATTACTCTGAAAAGAGGCAAGCGAGAGAACTCCAGAAATTTCAGTTGACCAAAAATTAAATGGTGATATGCAGGTGTGTGTGTGTGTGTGTGTGAAGTGATCTTTGGTAGCTGTGATGACAACTGTGGACATGTTTCAGTCTTGTTATACCTCATCAGCAAAACATAGTCAACTCACAGCTACCAAGACCTCAGAATGACTAATAGATATAATATTTTGTGTGAAAATAATTCACTGATTAGGCAAATTAGAATAATGACATTGGAAAATTTCCCAAGAGTGCCTCCTGCATGAAGAACATTTAGTTCAGTTGCACTATTTATAAATATTGTACACTATTTTTTTAATCATTGTTCAACATTAGCTTAGCACAATATTCAGTACCAATTGTATGACACTGATTAAAATCACAAAATATGTACAAGAGTAAAGGTAAAAATATAAAAATTGAACCAACCAGCAAGCTCAGGAATAATTTCATTCATTTTCTTCATACTCATATGAATCATTTTCATAAAAGGTCCCAAGTATTTCCAGAGAGGATTAGATTCCATTGAAGCATCCAAGGTTAAAATATCACCTGTCAAACTACACAATGATGAGGATAAATAATTGATATCATAAATACAAATATTTTATTACATAATTTCTTGGTAACTATTTTATTAATAATTTAGTATAATATATATTACTATTTTAAATTTAGTAAATTATAACATTGTATTTTAGTATTTTATTGCTACTTCTTTATGAAAACAACATTTGTGTCTTCAATTCAATCTAAGTTAAATTTTTTTCGGTTAAAATTACATAAAAATGCGAACATAAAAACAATTAACTAAACAGTTTTTGCATAGCATGCTCATCTTAATCGTCATTGAGTATTTTGGTCGATATAAATTTAGCAAGTTGCAATGATTTAAAGAATTTCAAGTTGTTGCACATTTTCAATCTTTTGAACAATGAGACATCAGTAATCTTTTTCTATAATTACTTAGGTTTTCTATCACCAAGATATATTAATATTCATTTACATTTCATTCATTCAACTACAACATTTCTTGAGGTGGACATAACGTGACACATCTTGTGTTATGGATTTCTATAGCAATTGTGTATTTTATGGAGGTGTCTCTCAATCCACTTTCTTATGGAAAAAATGGGACTATACACACTAGAGAAGTTGAACTCAACACAGTAAGCCAACAAAATACTCATCAATTTTACAGTACTACTATTGCTTACAGCTATTAACTATATTTCTCTATATGACAAGGCTGTTGAAAATAAAGTGTCCTTGTCATGAATATAGCATGGTATTGGAGATATAATATGACATTCCAACTTTTGTCTGATTGTCTGGTACCACATTGACTCATCTTTTAGAGGATCTCTATTGTTGACATTTACAAACATATCATTCTATGTTTGCATAACAAATTTGGCAAATATGGAAAAATAAGTATACATTTCAAGAAAAAAAATGTTGATTGTAAGGATGATGACTGATTAGATGGCCATGTGTGGTAAGATCAATCTAGAAACTTCAAAGTGAGATCAACATTTAATGTCTTATAACCCTTAATTGGTCATTGGGTCTCTACACAAGGCTTTGTCTTTATGTAGTGTGTCAACCTGGCAGAGCTCAGAAATTGCAGGTAGAATAAAAATAAGTGAAATGGCTCAACCAAGAAGTTTGCTGGGAACTTATAATTAATTCCACAGTACTCTCTTGAAGTCAACTGCAAATATCATATGATGATATTTGCAGTTGACTTCAGTAACATTGTGATATACATGTGTTTATAAAAGTATAATTAAAATAAATCTATTATATACAAAGTTGATTGTATTAATAATACTTGTTCCTCATTTTCCATTTACTGTAAAAAAAAGTTGTTGCTGCCTTCCCACCTGCCCTGCCCTGCCCTGCCCTGCCCTCTTCTCCAATGTTTCATATTTGATCTGAAGAGGGCAGTAAGTTAGCATAAATGTGGCATGTTAAACTAAATATCTTATAGTATTTAATTTAATTGTAATACATTCTGAGTTCAAAATACTTCCTGAGCCAACATTTCCTTTCAGTTCTCTAGAATCAGTAAAATAAGTCCCAATAATACATAGTGCTTAACCCAATTGACTATCTCTCCCCTCATATAGATTGATCTTGTACTAGTTAAAAGAAATTAATATTAAATCTGAGGAGATGGTGTTGGATTCGCAGGTTTGGTAGAGCTGCAAAGTGTCATGCAATATTTAATTACATCTTTTTGCATTCTGAGTTCAAATCCTGCTGAGGTCGACTTTGGCTTTCGTCTTTCCAGGGTTGATAAATAAGTTCCAGTGAAGTACTGGGGTCAATCTAATCAATTATTCCCCACCAAAATGTGTGGCTCTGTTTGTGCCCATGTTAGAAATCAATATTACATCTGAGGAGAATGATCTGTTAACAACAATGTCAAAGAGTCAAACTAAATGCTTTACAATATTTAGTTTTGTGCCTGCATTTTATGAGTTCAATTCCTGCCATGTTTGACATTACCTTTCCTCCTACTGTAGTGAATAAAACTCTAAACACACATGTTGATTCAATCATCAATATCCCTCCCACTAAGAAATTGACCAAGTGACAAATGAAAAGAAATTAATATTAAATCTGAGATGTTGTACAATTCATAAAAGTCTGTATCATTACCTGGATAGGATGTCATTGTCATTGATCATATTTAGTAAATCCAAATGTTCAATCTTTGAGAAAACATGTAACCAAGTATCAATGTCATACTGCTGTATTTCCTCAATACTTTTAAATATAGAGTCGACATTCATGGCTAACCTTTTTACAATAGTTTTCTCATCTTGTTTTGTATCACGTTTTTTACGAATTTTGTGTGTTATATTTTGCAACTCCTGAAATATGAACATTTTGTTATTAAAATTTCAAATTGCTATTTACTTAGATGCAAGCAAATATTTTAAATTACATAAATGTGCACTAGCATATTGTTTAAAATTAATTTTAATGGAATACACAATGAAATTATAATCTCACAAAAATCTCAGCCTTTCTCGAATATATATATATATATATATATATATATGAACCTATGTCCAAATATCTACTTTCAATAACTTTTGAAAACCTCAGGAGTTATTTCTGATGATATCTCAGTCTAAATTTGCAGCATAAAAGACCTAGTGTAACGCATAACATATTAAGATGCTTGGTTATCACAGTTGATTTTGCAGTGGTGATCCAGCAACTTACTGTATAGTAAAAAACCTGGTGGACCCCATCTGTCTTTAAACTCTACACATGGTAGGCATTATACTTAGCACAGAAACCTAATGAAAAACTTATCAGTTATATGGCATTCCCTAAGCTTATAGCATTAAGCTGTACAATCTCAGGTACATGTTTACAGCAAGACAGATTGGCCAAGTATGTCATAAGAGTTTTGGTCATGAATGTAGTTTAGGTAACAGGCTGATATCTTGTCTTCAGTAATCTAAAGATAAAATCTATTTTTAGGTGTAAACAAATGTATGTGGATTTCAGAAAACAATCAACACTAAACCGATTAACTGGATATAATGTCTTTTTAACTCTACATGCATAAAGGGGTTAAGAAGTTTGCTTCACAACCAAGAGATCCCAGGTTCACTCCTACTATGAGATATCTTTGGCAAGTGTCTTTTATCATAGCCTCGTGTCAACCCTATCCTTGTGAGGGGAATTGGGTCGACAGAAACTGTGTGGAAGCCAGTCAGATAGACTATACCCGTGATTCAAAGGTCCAGCCTTGTAACACTGAGCCATGCTGATTCTATGTAAGAATACACATTTCTGGAATACTCAGCCACTTACATGCTAATTCCATGAATGGACAGTTCAGTTGATTGAACAACTGGACACTCAGATGTTGTTCTTGATGGGAGAGTCCATCATCATCATATATATATGTATTTATATATGTATATATGTGTGTATGTGTGTGTGTGTGTGAGTATTTGGATGTCTGTGAGTGTGACTCCACGGTTACA
>JAOPJM010199810.1:0-12824 GCA_027124095.1 Muusoctopus leioderma | reverse complement strand
TGGTGACTCCAATCAGGAATCGACTCGGGCCAAAATCACCCGTCCAACCCATGCCAGCATGGAAAACAGACGTAAAACGAAGATGAGTATGATATATATATATATATATATATGTATGTATGTGTATATATATATATATATATTTATTGTTGAATAAGCTCTACAGGTAATTATCTGTTTCTATCCTTGGATATCATCTGGAGCGAACTATTTTAAAAAACGTATTTACGTATAATTGCGTATTTACGTATCTTGGTAATCAGGGCAAGAAATATCACAAAAGCAACTGTTAGTATAATTATAACAGACATGTGGTTGTTCAGATAACTATTAAATAGTGGGTAAATCTATTGTGATTGGAGGGCATTAATTATAGTATAGAAGAAAGGTGGGGGTTACGGTTTTATGGAGTATCGTATAATAAAGAAATTATAGGTCTAAGGGAGATAATGATTCATTGTTTACATTACTTACAGTAAAGAGGTCAACGTGACTTATATAAATTATTTATAGTTTACAAGTACTTAGAAAGGGTCAGGTTTAACGGAGATCCGTGTTCATTGTTTACATTTCTTTCTGCAAATAGGTCATAGTGACCCATATAATAATAAAGATTTTTAATAGGTTACAAAAAATCGTAGAAGTGTTAGTATACACCAAGAGCCAGAAGTAACTTGGTATGTATGTGGGTACCTCGAATGCTAGATTATATATGTAATCTAGATAGATGAAAATGTATATTCTAATAATTTAGTTATATATTTATAAACATTTTTATCTCCAAGCTTCATTAGGAAACTAGGTATTTTAACGAATATTTTATCAATGAACATAGCTTTATAATATTTTCGGGATTCAATCTATATATTAAAAAGAATAATGTCAAGGTGGGGACCCAGCATGGCCGCCGTCAAATGATTAAAAGAAGTAAAAGAGTAAAAGAGTAAATATATGTGGTGAAATGGGTATCAATATAATACTAATAACGTTGCTATATTCCTAGAAAAAAGTATATCATTATTAGATATATTTATGTACCTATTATCTTTAATGTGTCTATGACTGTATAATTCATGTCTCGGTCATTACCTGACTCTTACTCTTCTGCTCTCTCTTTCTCTCTTCTAGGATGAGAATTATATGCGTATAATTATGATAATTAGTGTATCTCCAAAATGTGTTGATTTGCAATAGGGGCATTAGATCACGCATACATGGGAGATAGAAGGGTGGGTACCCAATCAGAAGCATTGTTATACTCACATTCAGACATAAAATTATATAACGCATACACATATACATTGTAGATGCGTGTATACGTGATATAATGTTATAAATGTCTTCTTAGTTAAAATTATGTATTGTGGTTTTGATAATTATATTATCAGAATTAAAATAAGTGAAGATGATTTAACGATTTTCATTGGGAATACACGTTGTTATAACATTTGCAGGCAACAGTGTTATAGGTTAGTGTATGCACGGACAGTCGGATACACATACATGTGATTGAGGAAACTAGGCAAAAACGAGGAAATATTTTTACTGAATGAGAGATATATATTTATATTGACTATGGCGATTTACAGATTTTGGCTTTTTTTAACCTTTTGGAGATTGAATGGAAATATTGACTATGCAGAGATTAGTAAAAAAAAAGGTCTCTATAAATACTTGTAGCAGTATGACAATATTTAAGGCCACGATTTATGGTGTAAGGTTATAGTCGTTGAAATCAAACCCCGGAATCGACTGGCGCATATTTTGCCGACCATAGAGGGTGAAAGGGAAAGTCGATCTCGAAAGTATTCGAAATCCGAACGTAAAGGATGTAATTAATTTTGTTGTTTTTATTTAGCCCCAAGTCAACCCTGTTGGGACAGGTCTATGATTCATGATCATCCAGTCTTTTTAGTGTATGTAGGACTGCATTATATAACGTGTACTCTCCTTATATAAGATGGTGAGCGACCACTTAGCGGCTACCTCATTAGCTCGTAAATAATTTAAATAATTTATTCAGGCACATTATATCTTCATTCAGATTTGGAATTGCTTAGAAATTATTTAATGTAAAGTTTTATACTTAACTAGAGTAGTTTTAAGTTTCAATACATAAAAAATATTTATAAAAGATACACTATATTAAAATACCTCCCTCTGTTAGGAAATGTAGTTCTATGTATTAGATATGATTTCCTTTGTCATTGAATGTGTGTTTGCGAATTAATGTATATGTATAAAAATGTGTATGGAGAGGTGTATATACAAACTACAATTATTAAGAAAGTACTTTGAAATTCAGTACATGTATGTTACTTTTATACTAGCTGTACCCGTGTATATTCTACGGTTTTTTGAGAACTATATGATTGTTGGAAGATTAGAGAGAGAGAGTCATGAAATACACAATTTCTTTAGAAATTGTAGTTTTTCTGAAGTGTTTGATTGTGGAGATTATGTTAAGATCACATAGGAAGTACTGAAGGTGTGTTCTTAGGAGAGAACATCTTTGAAGACTGTATTCTTTGTCATCTTGAATGTTGTTATCCATTATGTTTATCTATGCGTCAATAAATGAATGCGCTCTAGAAAGAGCTACATACAATTGTCTAAGAGAAAATTCTGGTTCACGAAGAAATAATGCACCTTTCTAGAATGTTTGTCATTGAGACTTGTTTATTCTTATTGAGAATGCTAGACGTATTGGAAAACTGATCCCGCTCAAAGATGAAAAGAAAACTGGCATCACTTAGGTAGAGTTTGATCCATGGAATTAAAACATTTGATCCTAATCGTGCATTTTTATCAACCCTGCTTATATGTAGGTATTGTGTAGATTAGTAATCTTCATTCTTGTTCTGTTGCAAAATCCTTTCTTTAGAATTATATTTCGTAAGAGCATAACTATTGCGCCACGCTTCAAATTTAATTTGTAAGATGGCATTCAAGATGGAGTCAATCAGTTCAAAAATTCAGAAGAACAGTTAACTCTGTCTTCATTACTTCCTTCTTTAATTACATCAACGCTTAAATAGGAAACTATTTCACCTGGAAATGTCTCCATTACTTCTTCATTAAGTATTAATGAATCGCTGTTTCTTGGAGTTGATACTACCCGTGACGCATAATCATCCAATATTGCATTGGAGAATACCTCATCCACTAGAGAATTTTTGACTAAAGTCTGATTTGGAACGTCAATGACCTCAGATTCCAAAGTGTAGCTTTCTACTACGAGGCTTCTATCTCCAGGTCAAGCAAAAGTGCAGCAAATTATCGCTGGTCTTCCCTTGCGTGCATATTTCAAACAAGTTGAAATATTTTGAACATATTTTGAACAAGTCTGTTTTAAAGGCCAGAGGACATACTTTTTAATACAAGATTCAATTATTGCAGTTTTAGTACTTTGTGGGACAACTGGTAACAATTGACGAAAATTTCCACCAAGTAAAATCACCTTTCCTCCAAATGCAGCGTCAGCACCGATAATATTTCTCAGGCATCTATCAATGGCACTGAGAGCATGCATTGATGTGATGGACGCTTCGTCAATAATGAAAATGATTTGACTTCTGATGAAGGACACGTAATTTAAAATAGGGGATATGTTGCAAAAACTCGTATCAATTATAGGTACTGACAGTTTAAAAAAAGAATGGATGGTTTGCCCCCTCAAAGCTGTACTATTTCTCTCTGAGCGTTGGTTAGCTGATCAATATCGGACTTTACTGATACTTGCACTTCAGTTACATTTGCATTTCCAAATGGTTGCGGTAAACCTATTGTTAAACAACATTTTCCATTTTGAACGGAAATATTTTTAATTGCAGGCAAGGTTTCATTTTCTAATCTCTCGTGATCCACTTTTTGGCAATGTTCGATCATTGCATGTTTATAGGTTTCTCAAAGCTGAAGCGCATTGGTTGATTGACAATAAGTACATATTGTTGCATACAATGTAAGCAAATGTCGAGAGATTTGAAACACACACACACCTATCTTAGTGCATTGTCATATTCACCATCATTGCCTAGCAGATGATGCAACGTGCAAACATCTTTGAATGTGTTTGAAAGAATTCCATTAACAGTTTTTAAATATTCAAAATTTGTAGCACATGGGACGTGAAGAAATAGAAGCCACAAATTAAATTTGTCTGTATCTCTCACAATAACTGTATAGATTCTACTGACGACTGTATGAGATTTTCTTTACCGAACTGTCCACTTTCTATTTCACGGAAGACATAATTTATAAGAATGTCAGGATTTAGATATTGGTGAGAGTTGGGATCTTCATTGTTAAGTTTGAACCATACAATGAGATAAGTATCGCGTGCCTGAGTTTTCTCGAGTGTCTGTTTAGCCATACCTGCTTAAATATACACACGCTCTTGTATTAAGTGTACAGAAAGCCTGTATGCGGTGTGAGATTGTTCCACGCATCTTATAACCAGATAAACGCCACATTGCATAATGACCAGACATATATGTAGTTACCTTGTCTATCTGATTTTCTTCAGGGTTTCTATCTTCTCTTCTATTAACACCGGGAATTTCAACAACTGCACAGTCATGCCCTTTGTAGACGTATTTATATACATACTTAATACTTTTCAGGAGTGAACATATATCAGTGCTGAAGTGTGCATGACACTTTCAGCAAGAACTATTTGTTGAAAGCTGCAAACAACCTGCTGTCTGTTTCAAAGCGTCAAACTCTTATTTCAGAACTATCATATTTCCGACGATAAGCTGGCTACCCATTCACACTAATGGTCGTTTCTTCACGAAATCCTTATGGATAGTCTTTTGTATATTTTCTATTAAGTATTATTGAAAGACCTTCCCACATATATGAATAGGATTGTAATCTTCCCTTAGTGCAAGCCGATGACTAGAATTCCTGCATTGTGAGTTTCGTTATTACACGTGTTTGACGTTCAGGAACATCTAGAGAGGGATTCAATACTCATCACTATTTTATCCATGAGGAAATAGTAAATAGTATGTCATAGAATCCAAGTGGCACGAAAGATATATGTTTCTTGTCGGATCCCCATAAGAATATATAACAATATCTCGCTGAATATATGGGGCGCCATCATCTCCAGCAAAAATGACTGCAATCTCATGACTAGAAGGTTGGCTAAATCTTCGGATATCGCCCCCATATCTAAAATACACTATTATACGTCTTTCACTTTCATTACGCTCTCTCGTTCCATTTAATTCCTTCAGTTCTATATCATACATATTTTGTACACCTGAGCATTGGGGAGAATATTTACAGTTTCCATGACAGTTATTGTTTGGTGGGGCCTACATCCTTATCCTTGTAGTTTCTGCTGTATCAACAATATAGTGTTGTCCGTATTGCATCTGTTCAATTTCTGGATGAAAATTTGTCGTATAGACATACAGTTAACTTTACATTCTGAAACAGTAGATACCTCTTCAATGAGGTACGCGAATATTTACTCCAAATGACACAAATGAAAATGCGCTGTAGTAACTGCGGATATTGTCTCTGAAATTTACATTTCTTTAGTGTTTCTTTCGTGGAAAGCACGAAGAGTTTGTGGATACAGTTGCAGTGGTGGAATGTCCACTTTTTTAATTTTTACGCAATTGTATGTTTCACCTCTGAAACGAAGTGTTCTATATTCAGAGCATGTTACATCCATAGAGCCAACATTTAACTCGGTTAGTTACATATATTTAGTTATTTTCAACGATTCTGTTTATGTTTCTTTATTTTCTGTTTTCTATATATTGTTTCCTTTCGTTCTCAATCATAGTTTCTCTTCTGTTTCGATCACCTGCTCTCATTTGCTGTAGATAACACTGATCTCTTCTTCATTCATGCGAGAACACCTTTCTTATATTCGTATACTGAATTGATGTCGAATTTGAAATCTTTCTTCTTCATTTCATCTTTCCTTGTATTTTCTAATTCGTTCTCACACTGCTTCTCTTCACCTTTCCGTTGTGACTATGTTATTAAATTTATTGAAAATATTTTGATAAAATAAGGTATATAACAAACGAAATTGAAGACATAACCTATCAATAATATTATACCGCTACGGTACGACTATGCTGGTAATGCTTTAACAAATCTTAATACGATGTACTACATACTTATTTTCATATCATAGAAAAGTGCATATGACTACAGTTGAACCCACAGTCCCAGGGAACGAAATACAGTAGCTGCCGCACTATATTTATTTCCGAGTCAATTGCCTTATAAATAATAAAGATAATATAAATGTTGTGTTTATAATAGATTATGTCTTAGATTTCATTCCATAGTTTATCAATCAATTGTCTTACGAATAAATGTTGCGTCTATACTATCTTCGAATTCGTTCCATAGTTTATCAGTCAATTGTCTTACGAATAATATAACTATTGCATTTATAATAGATTATATCTAGAAGATTATATATATGCACAATGATATTGGTATAAACTTAATATGTTAACAATTTCAATTCGTGGCCCCTATATTTCTACACAAAATTATATGTGTGAGTGTGTATATATATATATATTTATATATATATAGTGTGTGTGTGTGTGTGTGTGTGTGTGTGTGTGTGTGTGTGTGTGTGTGTGTGTGTGTGTGTGCATAAATGATGAATATTATATATAAAATAGGGCAGTATGTTTGAAAGAAAAGGATTATCCAATCTACAGAATAAAACAATCACTAATCAACAACATATTTACAAGAAAGCCAGTAGACCAAGCTATAGGACAATGGAAAAACAAAATCAACGGTGTAAATATAACATATACTATATCTTTTAAAAATAAACAAACCACACATACATTTTATTACAAGAACTAAAATCCCACTAGCTAGAGAATGGATGAATACGTTCTCAATAAACTCATAAAACAGAACACAAAATGCATTGCACTTAATCATAAACTAACACTAACAATATACTACAAACACACTAAAATTAAAAACTTAAGTTCAAACCCGGCAAAGGTATTTGTTAAAATTAAGTATTGGTGTCGACGTAATCGACTCTACTCTGGTGTCCCAGAATACCCCCAGTGTAATGTCTGAAATCAGTAAAAGTATAAAGGAATATATAAATAGAGAGACAAAGAATTGTATAAACAGACAGCAATACAGACACGTACAATCCCTCGTACAAGGAAATGGTTGATCAGTTTATCTGATTTCAATGGCGTTTTAATATGACAAATAATTATAGAGATGACATTTGAGTTGTGACAAAATCCAGTATTTAACTTCTTTTCCAGACTCTACTATTTTGCTTCTACATGCAATAATTATCTACACTATTATACAAAGATATGTATCAACATGTCGAAAGCCAGTATTTACATGTCCTGATTTCACCTCCACATATGATGGTGTACGTTCTTGCATTAATTATTTCCATTTCTGAAATGTTATTACTGATTAAGAACTTTTTAATTTCACGTTTCTTAATGTCTAGACTCTACTAAATATATAGAGCTTGTATCTGCAACGCTTATAATTATATTCACTGCTAGTAGTCCTAAACTACGTAGAGTTGAGGCAAGCTACCAGCGTGCAGTGACTTCGAAATCTTTCCAATTGCTGCTTAAAATGTTTTGACTTGAGTTACGTTTTTAATGTATTTGAGAGACACATGACCGCGATAACACCAATTTATCTCTGCTCTGTAGTTGCTAATCGCGCAGGAACTGATATAGTGATTCCGAATAGTCAATCGGAAATGCAAACATTGATTTCTCACATAGATACAAAGTATCAGGTTTACTGGTGAGAAATTGGATGTTTTGACAATATTTATAGTGGCCTAAGGGTTATGAACGTTACAACAGAAGTGACATAGCCTCATCCAAGAAGCCAGTACATCAGGAAGTCATCTGTACTCATCGGCCTTCGTGAGTTTTCAGTTAATTAGTTAACATATTGTGATCGATATAATCAGCGATACCATCTCACCCACAAAATTTGGCTGTGTTCCGAGTTAAATGAAATTGTGTTTATGCAACTGATCTTCAAGTGGCTGCTATCTTCTTTTATTAAAATTTGGCTATGTGTCTGGTCTTGGTTGTTAGCTGGAAACTGCCTGTGATTTATCACTTTTTAATTGATTATGATCTGCATTTTATTATTTTGGTCTTTTAGTCTTTTGTTTCAAATTTCAAGTCTTTTAGTCGAGTTGTTAAAAAATCTACCCATGGCTCCAAGAAAATGTATGCTGTTCGTGTATGCCATCATTGACACTGTAGTGTATCCTAAACAACAATTTCTCCATCAAAATAGCAATAATGAAATGAGCACCGTAGTAATGAATTATATAGACTATTAAGAAAAAATAATATATGCATCTTTTCTATTATCCATTTTTCATTTATTTATTATGTATTGTGCCAAGTTAATAACCATACGAATAGTTTTACGCCACTGACGGCATTTGCGTACAAAGCACAAAGTATATTTGATTGATTAAAAAATAGAGTATACTAATTAAAAAAGTCAACCTCAGTGGGTTATGATCGAGTATGACTTGGTTTTGTCTCCTTGAGCATAATTTCCGTCTGTCCTTTGTAATAAAAGATTACATTTAACACATATATACATTATTGAGATTTTAGGGGAGTGAATATGAAATATGGGATGTTCATGACTTACGTGATGTAGGAGAAATGAAGCGATCCCCTAAAGACTATCGAATCTAAATGTTAGGATGTATTCACCAGGGTCCTACGATTACATAGTGATATCTGCCAAAATGAAAATAAAATATCCTAGTGGAACTATTTGTGGATATTACTGACAATACCCATATCTATAAACCCTAAAACTGGTACTTGTCTATTTGTTTACTCGTTGATTTTAAGCAAGTTTTGCACAATAATCAAACTTCCTTACTGTGACTATCAAACTAGCAACACAATTAGGTTCCATAAATCATAATGGGATTTCGTTTCTGTTTTGTTTTCCAAATTTGTGAATAATAGCGTCATTGGTTTCCAATGAGCTAATCACTGGTTCACTGCATTCTAAAGGTTGATAGAGTGCACCTATAACTTGATGGACTTCATTCGAAGAGCACCGGTTTTACCGGATTTAAGGCCGGTCGACAGCCAAAAAGTCAGCTCCTATTTTGGTGTTTTTAATGATATAGCTTCTGATAAGTGTACCCTGTATCTGTAAGTGGGAGAATCATCGCTGAAAGAATCATTACAATACTTTCCAAACTAGACCAGAGTAATGCGTTGATATATTTCCATATTTCCACAGAGAATCCCAGACAACACTGTAGCTTCTTTAAAAAACAATGTTTAAATATGTGCAATATGTGTAAGAACATATTAATAAACCTCACTGGGAGTGAAGAACCACACTGTCAAATTATATATGAATTGAGTTAATGAGTAGGTGTTGTATTCTGGTTTCAATTTCCAACTATAACCATTTCACTCCACTAAATCCTATTTCCTCCACTTTATAATTGTACTTGCCTGTATAATTGTACTTGCCTGTATGTTTCTGTCCGTAAATGTGTGTATATGATTGTTATTCATACAGTTCATTATATCTGTTTGAGAATGTACATAGATTTTACAAATATTTATTTATCCTTTCTTAATCTGACCTATGTCTTTTTACATTATTTACACATCAATGAACATTATATTTCATTCGTGCTACTGACCGTACATTCCCTTGTTCGAAATTAAACTTAATATTTACTACACTCTTGACCTTTCTTTTTTTTAATTTCCATCCATTTTTCTTAATATAAATGTCATGAGAATCATCTATTGTTTCATCACTTCATGATTAATCTCACCAAAGACTACTCTTGCATAAGAAACATGGCACACGTCAGTTTCATATCTAATAATGATTTCTAACACGAGTTCATAACTAATAATGATAAGATTATTTATAATAATTTTAACATGTGTACTGGCTGACAACACCCAAGCATGACCAATAATAAACATTTAGTTTTCTGTCTTTTTATTCTGTTTCCGGAGACTTTCACTGAATTAATCTACTGAACATTTTTTTAATGTAGGTATCCCTTAATATGTCAGTATGTTTACACATCCCGAGCGAGCAACATAGACTAGAGGTGAGTTCTTTCATATCAGTAATCTTATTTTCATTTTCATTTAAAACAATTTAACTCACTTTACATCGTTTACAAAGCAGGTGTAAAAAGACGTAAGAAAATACGGCAAGGCTGTTGTTCGACGTTATACTGATTCTGCTGCCAACCGCTCTTCAAACAGCAATAACTCTGACACAAGGTCACACTTGTTGGTGATTAAACTTGATTGATACTTATGTTATCAAAGGGCGTAGTCGAATACATATGAGTGCATTGATTCCAGAAAGAAGAAAGTTAAAGTTGACCTTGATAAGATTTGAACTCAGAATATATAAGGATGTAAATAATGGTATAATGACTTTAGACAGGTATTCTACTGCTTTTCTATTTATCTGCCTTCAAAGTAGCGATGATATTGATGTCTTCAAATCCTACAATCTCTTCTAGGAGATCCAAAATTACTGTAATATTATGCAGTTGGGCATAATTTTAGTTGAACTAATATATTCTGTATGACGCATATATATCGTAGCCTTCTTGTTTTCTTAGCCATTTACAAGATTGAAGCTGTGAGATCTATATGTTTGCTACCGCAAACATATAGATCGCGTTTGAAGTTCCCCAAACATTCATTTGCTTTTCTATTTTATAGTATTCATTATATAGTCTCAAGAAAAATAATATTGCACCTAAGTGGGATGGGAACCTCATAATGTACTTTCATAACGTGCTACCTGCAAATACTATTTGCGAATTTCTTGCATTTTCACCGGCACTACTGTCCATTAGTGTAACAGCAATTCGAAGTAAATGTTTAAATATTTCGGGGAAACAATGATTGTCTCTCAAACTTCATTATGATTTTAAAGGACTTTATGCCAGACCATTTGGAGATCATTATATAGTGCTATCGTGAATATCCCAATGCTAACATAATGGAAAAGATTTTTTTAAAAGTTAAGTTATATAAGGGAAGTCAGTAGCAAAGTTAGTAATGCACCGTGCAAACTACCCTTCAGTATATAGTTACGTCCCTTTACATTCGGTGTTCCAATGTTCCCTCTCAAAATTTTGTTCTAAGTTCAAAGTGTATCAGGATCGACTTTGCCTTAAAATGTTTCCAAGCTCAATAAAATAAGTAATAGGGATAATGTAATCAGCTGTGCCTACCACAGAATATTTAACCTTGTTAGAAATCAAAGATAATAAAACTATATTCATTGTGTGTGTTTTCAAAAACACATTTTGACAATTTCTCTGAATGCGAATATAACTTCGTTTTGGAACCTTTAATTTTTTTTAAACACAACTTTTTAAAAGAAAAACAAAAAATATTGTTCGTATATTTTATTGAATTTCTTTTCTGAAAAATACCACATGTCAATTTTGTTTTTCACTATTAGCATATAAATACTTATTTTTTTATATATTTCTTTTGTCAAACGTTCAGATAGAAAATATAGGAAACGAATAAAAGTAAATATAAACAATAGTTAATTTTCAATCAGTTAATTAGATATAGTGGTCTAGTGGATCGGAAGCTTATTGTATAATTTCAATACAAGATTGTAAAATAAAAGGATGAAACAATCGTTTTCACGAACTGCTGGTGTAAAATATAGTGTGAAAAGGAATATAAAAATGAAAATTCAATACTTCATTTCAGTCGTCAAAATGTTAATGTTTTTTCTTGTTGCGCATCTTTGAAGATATTGATTTTAATAATGTTTTCGTAATTGTTGAAGCAGTTACTCCTGTCACATGTTTTAATGTAAAATGTGTTGCATGCTGTCATATCTGTCTGTATACACTTGCACTTAAATGAGTTTTTCTAGATGTATGTACATATTCAATTTTACATGTATGTATTTACAATTGTGCGTATTTCATTTTCCTTTTTCTTCTTTTTCTTTTTTCTATTGTCTTTCGTCGTCCCTCTTTCTTCTTTTTTCATACTTACTTTTTTCTCCTATACAATTAGCTTGTGTTATTCCAGAATAGCATGAACATGACACCCCACTCTTCGTGAAAATCTCCAATAACCCAGCAATTACAGCTATTGGTAGAATGATGTAATTGAATATCCTAAAAGGAACAAGATTAATTAACTTCAATATGATGACCGCGACAAGCTTGACATATCTTAACTTATGTCCGCCGAACAAAATAATTTGAATTATATAGTTTGTTCTCTTAGATATTAAGTTTACATCCCGACAGCATTAATTTTGTCGTTCATAATTTCAGTTTCTATAAAATGATTACGTGTTATTTAGCTCCAGGTCTTCTCTGATCGAGCAGTCTACTGATCAAAAGCGTTCCAGCCATGACCATCTTATCTCATTTTCAAGCACAGTATATATGGAACTACATTATCCAATGTGTTCTTCCTTATTAAAGACGGTAGGATTTGATTTGAGGGAAATCTGGTTGCTATTTTTAGCAGGTCGAGGAGATTACTTAAAGGCCTTCCTCTTTGGATCGAAATATCAAGTGGTATAAATAGAAAGGCTTGATCTCCAGGTTTTACAAACTTGCAATCGTTTTCATTGTCTGAGGAAGCCTAGAATCACAGGTGCTGCACCTAAGAAACAGGTATGAAAATGCATATGCACGGTAGATACACTGAGGTGCAGTGTGAGTAAGGGCAAAACAGCTGTCACAAATAAAAGAATTGTAAAAGGAATACATCATTGTTTGGTTTTTAAATATA
>JAOPJM010199715.1:0-12825 GCA_027124095.1 Muusoctopus leioderma | reverse complement strand
GGGGGGGGGGGGGGGGGGGGTGAAGAGTATAGACATGGCTGCAGAATATGTTTACCAAAAAATACCATATGTTGCAAGTGTGAGAAAAAAGGCCATTTTTCTTGGGTGTTCAAATCGTGTAATGAACTAACACAATGCTATCATAAACCAGGTAATAGACTAATCTCCAACACATTAATTTCTTCAACTTTGTTAAGTTTTTCAGCTTTATTGGAACAAACTTTGTCTTGTGCACTTGTTAATATTGTAATTAACAATCAATCAATGCAAGCTTTAGTTGACAGTGGAATCACTGGCAACTTTATCGAAGCTGATATTGCTAAGCAGAATGATTTAGTAATTGAACCATTCAGGGGCACCATTGTGATGGCTTCAACACAACTTAGTTCCCAAATTATCGGAATATACAAAGTTGACATTCGATAGCCAGAAAAGTTACACAAACTGCAGTTACTGTTAGTTATACACAGTCTATGCTTGGATGTTATACTTGGACAGAGTTTCATGTCTCAGCATTCTTCAGTGGCATTCAAGTTTAATGACCCTGAAGCCCCTCAAGTGTTGTCAAATTTTGCTTGCCTCAAGATTTAATTCCAAATGCAAAACCTAAACATATTGCTACACCTACATGAAGGTATTCTGTGGACGACTGCAAATTCATAAGACAAGAAGTATACTACCTAATCAAAGAAGGTACCATAGAACTGAGTAAGTCACTGTGGAGAGCTCAGATTGTAGTAAAAAAAATCGAAAATCACAAATGATGCCTTGTCATTGATTTCTAATAACATTCATACCCTTCTTGAAGCTTTCCCAATGCCTGTCACTGAAAAGTAAACACATACTGTATCACAGTATTTATATTTTAGCAGGGTCGATATGAAACATGCCAACTATTAACTACCACCAGAGATTAAAGACCGTCCTTATACTGCTTTTCAAGTGTTTGAACAATTGTTTCAGTATACAATACTTTCATTTGGCCTTATGAATACTGTGGCATGTTTTCAACGAGTGATGAACTAAATTACCTTGCAGAATAATCTTGAATATACCTACTCATATTTAGACAACATCATGTTATGCAGTACCTCCATGGAAGATCATGTCAGAAATCTACAGGCATTTCTGTCATGCATCAAAGAAATTAGTAAACTGTTTCTAGTAAACAAAATACATTTTTGTGAAAACAAACATCAATTTCCTTGGTTATCACATCCAAGACCACAAAATAACACTTTATCCTGATTGGTTGCTACCTCTTAAATGCCTTAAAGTTCCTACTTTAAAAAAGAACTTGAAAAAAATCATTGGATTGCTAGTTTATCACAGCGAATGGGTTGTATGTTTTTCTGATAAAGTAAGACCCTTAATGAAATGAACCACTTTTCCCATTCCCCAAGAAGTTGTTACTGCTTTCAAATACACACACACACACACACATATATCCAATGGTGTTAATGAACAGGAGGAGGACTCAATACCATAGTAGTAGTGTAATAATTTATTTAGGTTGATCCAGTATCCTGTTACTCTGGAGTTTCTCTGATGTGTAGTCGGTTTCTCAGACAGGGAACTGAATCAGGAACTGTGCCCTACCGTAATCACTGCTTTCCCATTCACACCCATACTGTCACATCTTCCTCTCCACACCCACACTATTGCTCTTTTCCCTTCTCTCTCTTCAAATTCTCAGCTTCCCCCTATTTTCACCCATACCCATGCTCTTTTCCCTTCTCTCTCTTCAAATTCTCAGCTTCCCCGTACACTCTGTAAAGTGGTTGGATAGGAAGGATGTCTGGAGTCTGTTGAGACTCATTTGAATAGCTTGTAGAATTTTATATTCCATATACGTGTGTGTGTGTGTTTGCCTGTGCCTGTGTGCATGCATATGTGTGTGTGTGTATATGACTGGGGAACATTACTTAGAGATGCCATTTGCACAAAAAATAAGAGTCATGTTAGAGCCGTCATACTTAAAGTAGTAAGAAAATCTAATTAATCAATAATACTTATGGCTGGCAGGTGCAGGCATGGCTGTGGTTAAGAAGTTCGCTTCATAACCACATGGTTCAGGGCTGTATCCCACTGCATGGCACCTTGGGCAAGTGTCTTCTACTATAGCCTTGGTGTAACCAATGCCCTGTGAGTGAAATTGGTAGATGGAAACTGTGCAGAAGCCCATCATATATATATGTATGTGTGTGTGTATCTATATATGTATGTGTGCGTGCTTGTCACAGTTTATTGCTTAGGCAATAGGTGATGTTTGTTTATGTTCTGCATAAACAGTAGGTCCGGCAGCTTAATGTTTCAAAGGAGAAAGAGTAGTAGAAATTTGCATACTTAGAAATAAATATGGGTTAGTGAGAGGAAAGGCATCCAACCATAAAATACTACTTCAAGAAATCTCTGTCAAATCCATGTTAACATGGAAACACATGTAAAAACGATGATGAAAATGATGTAATTATTACCATGAATGAAGATATATTTCACTATACTTATGTCTTGGAGTCAATATTTGCATTTCTACAATGAAACCCATAATGATGGAGTCACCACACACACACATACACACTCAAACACCCTATTTCAGTACTTTGGTATGCAATTGATTATACTCTATATTTCTTGATATAAAACTTTTACATAAGGGATATAGATTATTGATTTGAGACCAAGAAATTAATGATGTTTAAAAAAAAAATAATATCAGCATAATCGAAGTTATAGTCAACTCCCATGAGAATTTTTGAAGTCAAAAGTTCAAAAGATGCAGACGTTACTTTTCTTTGTTTTTGAAATATTTCTTTTTTATTTTATTTATTGTTTTAAAAAGGGATGCTTGTGTCGACATCTCATTAGCAATAGAATAGATTGTGGGACAGAAGTTGGAATATAGAGTGTAGCCTGGACAGCAAAGATGGGTTAGAGATAGAGAACGAAAGATTTGTGTCTCAGGAGGAAAGGATATTATGTACACAATACAAACGATGGGTCTGGAAGATCAACAAAAATGTGGGAAGAAGCAGTGAGGTTATTTCAGAATCCTGGGTTACATAAGATGGCATGAGACTGAGACGAGTGATTCACTATACGACAAACTCACCCATCCTATCCCAGCATCCTCATAGATATCACAATTCCAAAACATAACAACGGCATATTTGCAGAAAGTCTGAAGCATGGCAGCATATCTTGAAAACGCTCAGCGTTTCCTTTTTCCTTAGTAGTATAAGGGAAGTAACTCTATCATAAATATTGAAAAGTTATGTTTCTTCATCGTGGGTGTATGAACTGGTTAACCCTTTCCTACCATATTTCTAATGAAATACACTGCCCATGATTTTCAATTAATTTTTTAAATAATCAAGAATTAGGAGGAATTTAGTAAAATAACTGACTTTCTCATTATTGATATGGTGTTTGGAACATAACAAAAAGTTCTTACATAAAATTATAATGGAAGGTTTAAATTTAAATATGAATACTTTAAAACAAATGGTTTTTATCATAAAACCAAGGGCGGTCTCAGGTGGGTTGGTATCAAAAGGGTTAAACTCAGGGTCAGCAGACCAGCAGCTCAACCTCAGTTATTTTGTCTTGTTATGTCATTTAACTCAATATCCTGTTCAAAATTTCCTAAATCCTGTAATGATTGAGCAGAAATTGCCTAACAACAGGTTTTTACAGCTTATTTATTATGAAATTTACAGGTAAGAAACACAAGTGCTTAAGGTGTTTCCACACAAAAATAGTTCACTTTCACTATATATATATAGTTCAATGATTCATATCACTTTAATGATGCGGTACTGTGTGGAACCATATCTTATCGGATGTTAAGAGTTAAAAAGAAAAAGCTGAACTTACCTATAACTGTAGGAGAGACCCAAGCCTCTAATTTGTTTCCACATGGGGCCTTCACAAAGGGTGAGATATTGTAGCAGTACCATCAGAATCGGCAAATCTGGGCTATCATAGGATATAATTACTGGTACGGTAAGGTAGAGATAAGCAGATTCTTCTGAACCAATACCAATAATTACATGTGGATTTGGAACTGTCTCAATTGGCCGGATATAGTCTGAGGTACGTTTTAAGAAGGGTCTAGAGAAAAATAAACAAAATAAATATTATATTAATAATAATAATCATTAACACAGGCACAAAGCCACAAATGTGGGTGTAGGGGTTAAGTCGAATAAATTGACCCCAGTACTTACCTGGTACTTTATAACTAGCAGTGGTACCTTGTGTTGCCCAAGTGCTGAATATGTAGAAATATATATATATACATATTTCTACATATTTTTTTGGGGGGGGGTTAAACTTAAATGACTTGACTTATTGCAAATTTTTATGAGAGATAAGTGAAAAAGGGAACGAGAGAGAAATAGAGTCAGACAGAGGGATAAAAAAAGAACTGAAGAGAAAGACTGGACAGAGAGTGAAGGAGAAAGAACAGATTTGATGTCATTAACATTTTTTAGAATGTTTCTGTACCTCCCACTGACACTCCTACACAACTATCTGTGTTACTTTTTTCTCCCACTACCACTTTTAGTCCTCTTTTCTTAAATACTTCCTGTTTTACCCCAAGGAGACATTGGATAATTTTTTTCTTGTTGTTGTTCATGGATTATTCTGGGATGCATCAGGACTTACATGCCGAAGTTGATGAGGGCTTGGCCTGAGAGGAAAAGCTCTACCTTTAAACATTTCAACTGCATCCACCACACAACTTCCTTTGCCATAACCACCAAGCAGAGGAATACTACCTGCTCTCCATTACCAAAGGAACGTAGTGGGTCGATCTTCATGACAAGTTCGGTTGATAGCTTGATCCGTCCCCCTATGCACACAGCACAGTGTTAATGACAATACGTAATCAATCAACTCTAGCCTACCGTATTTACTATATTTACAGTTGTATGAAAAACTCACAAATCAGCAATGCACGAACACTGAACAACTACGTGACGGATGGTTTTGACACCCTGCACACATCATGGACAAGTTCGGTTGCTGGCAGTTCGAAAATGGCTGTCTGTAGAGTTTATGCCCAACAAGCAATGCCCTTTTGTAGCTTTGTAGCACTGCTAACCCAAGTACTGTTGGAAATTGTCTATAATCCTGGACCTGAAAGTCCTCCAGAAGAGACTACTCAGACTGTCCTCGTCAATGCCTGAAATTGTTGCAAGGCCATCATCAACCACGCCCTCCATTAACCCTCTTTAGAAAACAATGGTTGACATTACACAGACTGCATTGCCCAGCTGGTAGAATGCAGTAAGCACCTGGCAACATTCCAGATGACAAATATCCAACTTCAGTCTGCACTTGACCCAGGACTATAGTTCGGTCAAAGAGATGAGCCATGATAATAATAATTGTTTCTAACATAGGCACAAGGCCAGCAACCCCAGTACTTCACTGTATTTTATTGACCCCGGCGGGATTTGAACTCAGAGCGCAGTGAGCCAGAACGAATACTGCATGGTATTCTGTCCGCTAGGCTAACGACTACGAATTCGCCGCCTATGACAATAATAATAGAAATTGTTATTGTTATGTGTTTCAACTATTAAAAAACACATAACCCCAGTTTTTAACAGGTACTTATTTTATCAATCCCAGAAAGATGAAAAGCAAAGTCATCTCAGAAGGATTTGAACTAAGAATGTAAAAGGAAGTAACTAAATACTGCAAAGCATTGTCTGGCAGTCTACTGATTGACGTTCATTCACCACTCATAAATAATAATGGTTTCTAACATAAGCACAAAGCCATACATTTTGGGAGGAGGAAACAGTCAATTATATCAACCCCATCACTTAACTGGCACTATTTTATCAAACCCCAACAAAGATGAAAGGCAAAGTAAATCCCAGCAAAATGTGAACACAGAGTGACACAAGAAAATACCATTAGGCATTTTTTTCCAATGCTCTACTGTTTATTAATAATAATGAATAGATGAAGGAAGAAGTGAATTTTTTTAAAATATAGTAAATACGGTAGGCTAGAGTTGATCGATTACGTATTGTCATTAACACTGTGCTGTGTGCATAGCCAAATCACATAACTTTTACTGATCCAGTCTACTGAGATTTATAATAGCCATCATGTGTAGGCACAAACAACTGCTATAAGAGGAGGAGGATGACACTGTATAACTGAGAGTTTTGTTAATGTTGAATTTAATCTCGACACTGGTAAAACCATGACAGACTAGCATTATATCTAAGAAGAGAGGAAGTTTCTTTTTACTGCTTAGGGCCCTGAAACTTGGGATTATACATCATGGCCACTACTTAGTAAGAGCAAAGGATTAATCATCCCATGGCAGACTCCTTGTCAAGGAGAGGGTATAATCTACAGAGCACATCACGATCACCTTCTCAACAAGTGCAGGGAATAACGAAACAGCAGAAGAAAGAGAAAAACATTAGTAAGCGGTGAGAATGTTACCTTGATTTGTCACTACATTGCTCACATGTGTCAGGTATAAATGTCTTCCATGGCTGCTCTGGGGGTACTTCAAGCTTCAACAACTTTAGGTTAGCAGTCATATGGACACACAAATTATCGCCCTTTGTTAAGATTGCACGAAGTTTCTCCATTTTATCAATGATCTTCAGATGAAAATAGAAAAAGATATTTTAAAAGCAATGTTTATATGGAAATATTTTGTGGTACTGAGGTATAAACCAACATTTATTTTAAGTGAGGAAATATTGGAACCACTCTTAAGTATTACTAGACTTTACAATGGTGTTATACCATATAAGAACACACTACAATACATCAACTCAATATTTCAACTATCCTCATTCCAGAAAAAATGTTTATAAAATAACAACAGCAATGTAACTGCTTAAGAGTACAAACTATATTAGAGAGCAATAATTCAAAATACATGTTTTGATGGTTGCATAGTAAACAATACAGTTACCACAGTTACCTGCAGCACAGTAAAGATTAAGAAAGACAACTGTATTGTTGCAGTGAATAATTAGTTATGTCATCGTCATGGTGGATATGTTATATAAATGAGCATATTTTAGAAATTCATAGTAAATATGATTTGAAACCACAGTAAGCCCTTTGGTGTCAAGCCAACTGGAGACATGGCATTTCACCTCTGAGAGAAGAAGATTGGGGATGGGGAGATAATGGTATGTAGACTATATGTGTGGAAAAAATGGTTCTAAAAGGAGATATGAGGAGAGACAATGTAAAATGATGAACTTACAGCATCAGGGTTGGTGTCTAATTCGGTCAGCACCTCAGTGAGGAACTTACTCTGTCGCAGCATACTGCTAATGGAGATGTTTGATTCTGTTGGAGGGGAGGAATAGAGATCATATAGACAGGTACATACAATATACAGATGGGTAAACAAAATACTGATAAGCAAACATAACACAGATGGGTATACATATAATACAGATAAGAGATGAGTATACATAACATATAGTTGGGTACATAGAACATACGCAACATACATTAACAAAGAAGGACTTGTTCTAGGCCATTATTCACAAAAGAATCCCTTCAGCTGTCTAAAACATGTACTGCTCTAGTTGTCACTAAGGCTTATTTTTGTTTACACATATTTGAAGAGTATATTCATACCAGTGTCAGATTAAAGGGAAATCAAACTAGATCTCCTTGAAGATCTGATCTCTTCACCCCAATCCCCATCCCACCCCACCCCACATCTTGCAAAATGTTGAAGGATTCAAACAATATAGAAGCTACAGCAAGATATAAAATCAGGACAATACAGTTAATAGTCCAGCATCTTAACATCTGTTATCATTCCTATGCCTCACACTGAGATTACCCTTCAAAATTTAAGTGTTGGAGACATCGGTGGTAGTCCTAGGAGTTTACTGTAACACTACTGGTCTATAGACATCACTTGGCATATATCAGTATCAGATTTAAGATCTGCAAAGGAACAAGGGCAGAAACCTGTTTAGAAGTCATATGGATGATAGACAGTTACACTCGGGGTAAAATTCCGCTGCAGCAGACAGTGGCAACACTAAAATTGGCAAGTGTTTTTGTTACCTGGCGAAGCTCAAATAAATTCAATGCAAATGATGTCTCAAAGACTTGTAAGAGAGTTATAGTAACTGGACATTATTAAAATTGATTCCATGTTGATGAAACCACAATGAACATTATATATATATATATATATATATATATATAATATAGAGATGCATGTGACTCTTCATTGACATCTATCACTCATTTACTATTGCCCATCATTTGCTCTCCCTTACCATCACCCATCTTTATTACTACCCTATCACATTGCTCATGCTGTTTCTTATTCAATCTCCTTACTAACAAACCAGCATGTAGCTATTACTGCCTCTCTTATATTCTCCTTCCCCTACCATCCTCTTACTCCTATCACTGTTTCCCCCATCACACTCATCTCATACTCTCCCTCCTTTCATACTTTTGGTCATCCCTCACTCCTATTCACCCCTTTGGTCCCATTTGCCTTGAAAGAATGGAAACAATGTAGAATAGAGAGGACTCCCTAGTGTTGCAGGGGACAAGGCAACCTCTCTAGTGTTGATGCCACAATAAAATGCACCCAGAGCACTCTGTAAAGTGTTTGGAAAATGAACGGAGACAACTTCTCTAGTGCTGGGGCCATGATAAAATGCACCTAACACACTGTGTAAAGTGGTTGGTGTTAGGAAGGGCATCCAGCCATAAAAACCATGCCAAAAATGGAACATTCAAGCAAGATGTGGTCCTCCAACCTGTCTAGGAGGGCAGTAACTCTGAATAAAAACTAACTTGGACCATAACAATCCATCCAGCATGGAAAGCGGGCATAAAATGATGATGTTGCTATCGTTTGGTTTATATCTATATATATACATGAGAGAAAGAAAGAGAGAGAGAGAGAGAAAGAAGGGGACACACACCTTTGTTATAGAGTAAGCTATAAAGAATAGTTCTGACCACAGCTGGCCCACGCCGTTTCAACCTAGGAACATCATTTACAATCTTGGTGGCTCCTATTTTCAGTCTGTCTTTCGTGAATTGCACTTGATAGAGCAGTTCCTTCATCCACTGCACACCTTTGTGGTATTTTTCACGTTCGACCTGCAAGTGAAATATTGACAAGGAATATATTGGACAATCTATATAATAATGATTGTACTGTCTGTCCCTCTGTCACACAGCTATGACGTCACAGTACCGTGTCTAAGAAGTGGACTTTATTAGTTAAAAGCACGCGCGCAAAAAAAGCATTCTCTAGTTGTTCTCTTTTCACAAAAAAAACTGAATCTCCCATTTATATTTCAGTCTGTCTGTCTCTCTCTCTGTATTTGTCTATCTATATATATTCTTTCCATACTTAATAAAGACACATACATGCACATATATATATATATATACACACACACACACACACATACATATGTGTGTGTGTGTGAAGTAATACGTGACAGTGAAATATTACTGGGAGTACAGTGGGTCATGTACTAGCGAATACTTGTAGATATTTTGAACAACATCTAAGTTGGAACTTAAGCAATTCATTTACTGCCCCTATCTCACACTCTCAGCCACACCCGTCCGTTTCTATTCCACACTCTTCCATTTCTACCTCACACTCTCAGATCTGATGCCCTCCAAAGGGCAGAGGCTCTATAGAGTAGGGGACTAGTGCTACAATAAAATGCACCCAGTACACTCTGGGTGATTGAGCAGAGACAAGGCTCTTTAGTTGTGCCATGGGCATGGCATGACAACCTTTCTAGTGTTGGTGTCACGACAAAATGCACTCAGACACTCTGTAAAGTGGTTGGTGATAAGAAGGGCATCCAGCCATAGAAACCATTGCCAAATGAAACACGAGTGAGACGTGGGCCGCTGACCCGTCTAGGAGAGTGGTGGCTCCAATGAGGAAGCGACACGGGCCGAAGTCACCCGTCCAACCCATGCCAGCATGGAAAGCAGACGTAAGACGATGATGATGATGAGGCACTGACTGCATATTTATGTAATAAAAAGCTGGGTTCACTTATTTCCAATGTTTTCATCATCAGAAATAACTGCAATAGAGTTAAATGTAGTGATCAGGTAAAAATATAAGGGGTTAGCTCTGGGCTGAGCAAGCAAGGAAGACAACTCTAAATGTTTCTGGATTCTTAGCTGTCGTTAGTGGAAGTATAGTCTTCAATGTTTTTTCCAGGATGTAGTCTAGAATGACAGAGTAACTGAAGGTATTGTTGTTATTGTTGTTGTTTAGCCCCAAGTCAGCCCTGATCAAGCAGACCTATGTTCAAAAGCATTACCAATTATGACCATCTTATCTTTTTGTATGTCAGGGACTACATTATCCAACGTATCCCTTTTTTAAGATAGTAGGGCATGATTTGAGGAAGATTTGGCTGCCATTTCAAGCAGGTCAAGTAACAATGTACAAGTTCTTTTGTTGGCTTGCAACTGAAAGTGCTCCATAGTGGGGTGTATCTGGGGCTTTGTAGAACATCAATAGTTGCTCAAAAGCAAAAAGTAATATTCATGCAAAACATTCAAATTTATTGTTATTAGTATTGTTGTATCACTGAATACTAATGAGTTCTTTAGACTCATTTCTGCTACATTTCACACAACTTCTGTTAATTTCTATCAAGCCTTCATTTAGATACAGTTAAGACACTCATAGGGTAAAAAGAAATAGGTGTTTTTTTTTTTTTAATGTCAGAATATGAAGAAGCTATTTCAAGTGGGAGGTGTCAACCCTCATAACCAACTCATATTGAAGCCAATGAGGGAGCCTGTACATGGTCATGTGACCTACTATAAATTACTATCCTATAAACACAAACCAACGAACACACACACACATATTGGATTATATAGTCCTAAATCCACTATCTGAAAAAAGGAAGGGATGGTCATGGCTGGAATACCTTTGATCATAGATCTGCTCAATTCAGGTTTACCCAGGCTAGACAACAGCAAGTATAACAACAAGAACTAGTACAAACCAACAAGGAATCCTCTAAGGGAGGGTGGGGTCATTCAATCTGCTAGAAATAGCAGCCAAATCTCCCTCGAATTACACTCTACTGTGTTACAAAAGGAAGGGCACATTAGATAATGTAGTCCTAAACACACTGTGTCTGAAAAAAGGAAGCGATGGTTCTGGCTGAAACATCTTTGATCAGGGCTGACCTGGGGTTAAAGAACAACAATAACCCATATTCTTAACCAACCATAAATGTAATATTTCAAATAAATAAAAACAAAATTCTATACATCAGTGGTTCCTAACCTGGAGTCCACAGACCCTAGAGATCCACAAAAGTAGTACTGATGGTTCATGAGCTTCTTGAATAGATAGACCTTTCAAAAGCATGGGCTCCATGGGAAAATTCCTTTAAATAAAAGGCGTCCTTGGTTGTGAAAAGGTAGGGAACCACTACTATAGTCTATGTAAATAAAGTGCTTCTGCTTACACTCACCTCCAGTTATTGACCTCTCTCAGTTGTGTGAAGAAGCAGTGGAGCTATGTAAACTGTGCTTTTCATGCTCTTGAGATAAATATTCAAACGAAACTTGATTAGATATACTCAATGCTAATGGATTTTTAAAATTGAAGAGTAAAGACAAACTATGACACATTGTCAGATAAGTAAGAACAGATACTTCAAGATATTCTGATATATTCAATCAAAAAATTAGATTCTCATGAATTATATTTATTTTTTGATAATTTGACATTTGATTTTTTTTTTAGTTAACTTTCAATATCACCATCATCATTATCATTTTTACGTCTGTGTTTCCATGCTAGCATGGGTTGGACAGAGATATTTTGAGGCAGCATTTTATCGTTGGATGCCCTTCCTGCCACCAACCATACTGATGTATGGGAATTATACCACCGAATTACCGAGCGGCTAGGTATTTTGTCTTATGGAGATGTAAACAAATGTCACCAGCCTATTTCAGTGAATAAACAGTGATGCAAGTGTGAATGGTTGAACAGATAGGATTGCATTTTCATTGCATCGATGACCAAGATACTTAATGCAAACAAATGGCTTAGTCCACCTCGCTGGAAATAGGTACAACAGAGTGGGAAGAACTTGCTGTAAAATTGGCGGATGCAGCATGGCCGAATTGTAAAGAAGTTCGTTTTGCAATCCAACTACTTGGTATCTTGGGAAAGTATCTTGTGATGGAAATTGGGTAGACAGAAATTGTGCAGAAGCCCGTCAGATGGATTGTACCTGTAATTCCTGTCAGATGGATTGTACCTGTAATTCCTGTCAGATGGATTGTACCTGTAGGCTCCTGTTTGCTCTCCATCATTTCAAAAATTCTCAATGCTTCAAGTGAACTAATGTTTACAATAATTACATTCTAGCTTGTACAGACAAAAGCTTTAATTTCAATGGTTAAAAGTGTTAGGTCATTTTGGTGCAATGGATATCGCAGTTGTCCAGTTTACGACAGATATGTGGTTCAATTCCTGTAGGCGGTTCTGTCCACTTTTTCCGTCTTTTAGGGGTACTTTACCCGATTTATATAACTATTATTTATAGTTTATCCACATTGTAGCAGCTTTCTGAACAAATATATATATATATATATATATACACTAGTGTACCCGTGCCGTCAAAAATGACGACATATGTAATTGTTATTTTGTTATTATGTCCTTGTTATTATCAGATTGCTTTAAAAAGTGTGAGTGTTTAAATATATTTTTTACCTTTATATATCTTATCCCAATTAATATAATAATGAAAATATTTATGG
>JAOPJM010199510.1:0-12826 GCA_027124095.1 Muusoctopus leioderma | reverse complement strand
ATTTATATATACCATATCTCGTTAACTTAGCGAACAAAGGAGCCAGATCGGCTACGTGAAACTCAGAGTTACGAATTATGAAGCTTTTTCAGCTTTGAATAAAACTTGATTATTACTCTACTTTTAGTAACGAGTGCCTTTCCTCCTTTCTGTTTTGCACGCATGTGCCTACATACACTTATATGGCTCCTTACTTAAGTTGAGTTCTGTTTACAGACGGAGAAATCCGCAGCTGGAAAATGGAACCGTAAGCACTTAATTTTTCAACTAAGACTATTCCGATACTGTCGCATAAACAATACCTGAAGTGTTTAATAGAACAATTCAAGATGTTATGAGAAGAATGAGTTGATGTGCATATTTCTTTAACGGGGAAATGTAGCAAGACAACGCTGAATGCAAATTTGTGTTTAAATCCAGAAAGAACCCCCTCCTGCCCGTAAAGACTTTTAAAAACTTCGAATCAGATCTATTTAATTTATTAAAGAGAGTAAAATTCCAAAGAGGGTAACAATAACTTCCAAAACTCCCTTAAGAGGAACTTGGACTTCATACTAAAGTCTAAAAAAATCCTTGTCTCACGAGATTGTATGTCAGTGTGGTTAAGAAATTGGCTTCGCATTCACTTGTTTCTTCATCCGATACTAGTGCCCGATATAAGTCAGTTGAATGAATGTGGTCACGGAAAACTGTAGAGAAAACCGTCGGTTGGACTGCACTTGTACTTGACTTAAGACATTATCTGTTCTAACACCGCTATACGGCCCATGCCTGCCTTTAACAGAGTTCCATCTGTTGCTAACTTTCAGGCCTGATTTCCGGTCTGAAAATGCTTCGATAACTCGATGAGTTCTTTCCTACTGCAGTAAAATAGGAGTCGTGGCTTCACACATCATTTTTCTCCACCAGTCTCGTAGGTGCATTAAGCAGGCAAATCATTTTTTTTCCTTCTGACTAAGCCAAACATTAAATTTTGGTCATATAAATAATTACAAATATAGCCTAGACTCCTATTGAAAGCAGATAAGCGGATGATTTACAAAACCATTAAAGTGCTTTTATAAAGATTTTAAGAGTATGATAACGTGCCCCTTTCTTGAATTGAAATTCCACTGGAATCAAATTTATTTAGTATTCGTTAAGCCTCTGTAACATACGTTGTAGTAGTGTAAAGTAAACGCTTGCAAATTCCACCTCGTCATTTAGAGGGAAATTGGTAGTTGCGTGGATGTCCGTTAACGTCATTGACGTCTCACTACATTTCTTTTGAAAATAGTGAATATTTAATGTGTACCTAGATGCAGGATTTTATCATAAGATTTTTTCTAAACATTGCATATAAGACTAAATATTTATAAACCTAATATTTGGTTTATAGATATTTATCTCAGGTGTTTATAGACGTAACTGAATACATGCAAGATAAATTACATCAAACGTACGTTCCACCTCTAGTTTAGTACATGTTATTGGTTCTGCCATGCATTGGTAGCAATACTGTTGAATTTTGTATGACTACTAATGATAAACCATGCATTGCAGGAAGCTTTCATGTATACCGATATACAATTTGCTGTATTTCTTTGAAGCTCTAAATATTTTCCAAGTATCATGTGGAAATATATAGATATATTTCACTGCTGTTGCTATTATCATGCTTCGATACTCGTTGGACAAATATTCCATTAACTAAAGATCAGAGTTATGAGGGAATTTAGCAGTGATTAATGGATTCATGCACATGAGTCTCCGCAATCACATAAGTATATTCGTCGCTAACAATATGGACTGTACGCGTGTATGTTTGGTCAATCTCTTAGGCATATATCTTTGTTTCCCAGGAAACTGATTTTCCTACATGTCATTTTCAGTGTTAGCAGAAGCATAAGAGAACAAGCTGGGTCATATATCATTCTCTGATAGAGTTAATTGGATATATTTATGTAAACATGTGCAAGCAAATCCCAAGTACGTATACTACTCTCCCAAAAACTACCTAATATTTGAAAATTTAAAATCAAACTGATTTATTCTGGAAAATAGGTTTACACTAGGAAACATATTATTCAATCAGCGTGACGTTTTAATCAGATTTTACGCAACTAATGCTGTAAGAGTGGTGATACGTTGTCAAGGGTATTCCCGAAACTAAACCATAAAGAACGGAGAAGAAATACTACACATGTCTAGATTACATACAATCTAAATACGAAACATCTGCACATGTAACGTATCTAAGGTGACGAAATATAGCTAAGAATAAAATGACCCTGTGCACCGATTTTAACAATAATATCGTAACTTTGAAAGCTCACCCAGTTTTGGGAAAGTATAGTTGTTTACATCGATAACAATATTTAATTTGTACTTATTTTATCGACCCCAGTGAGACTTGATATTTAAAGGTACTTGAACGTAAACGCTGGAAGGTATTTAGTTTGGTGATTGTGCCAATTCTACTAGCGTTATATTATATATTAACAAGCCAGTCAATAAGGAATACATTGCTTGGTCGCTTGACTGAAGAAATAGCAGCCACATTCCCAACAATTCACTCCAACCATACTACCAACAACACAAATGTATTTACAAATGATCAGACTAGGCCATTGATATATAATTGGAAGGTTTACATTGATTTTTGTCTGAAGAAATAACGGCCATATCTCTCAGAAGTCACTCCAACCACACTATCAACAACACAAACTTATTTAGAAATGACCAAACTAGGCCTTTGATATATAATTGGCTTCGTCTGGGAGAAAATGGAACGTTACTGACTGGATACGTACTTTCACCTTTTAAAAACTTACAAACAATATAAACTGATATATACCATAAAGAAGTAAGTAAGGGAATCAAATATATTTATTAGAAATCAGCAAAATGTGGTTTCAGATTCAAATTCTGGTGAATAGGAAAAACTTATTATGAAACATATATTATTTACGTTTTTATGCTTTGGTGACAGATTATTGTTCTGTTGAATACCAGCCTCTATCACATTGAATTATTTTCTCTCTGATCCATGAAGTACATTAATGCATTCATATATATGCTTATACTATATATATATATATATAGAGAGAGAGAGAGGGAGAGAGGGGGAGAGAGAGAGAGAGAGAAATAGAGAGAGAGAGAGATGTATGCATGTATATATACATATATGTGTGTGTGAGAGTAGGTTTGCTGGGGTATGTCTGTTTTATCTTTGTTCGTATGTTTCATTTTCGGTAACATCTGTATAGGGAAAGATAACCAAAGTATGCGGAGGGAGATTGTGTAGCAAAGACTATCAATAGATATATGTTTCGTAACCCTATTCTTTATCCACGTCTATTGATCCTAGAACTCAATAAGGCTTTGAATGGATTAATTTCGAAGTTAACATAGAGAAGATAAAATGTTAATCCCCCATTTTTGTGTTTTGTATTGCTTTCCATCCTTATAAGAAAGAGGAAAAGAAACGGAAGAGAAATTTGCAGCCAAACTTTTATATGTTCTTATGTATGATATATATGGATACAAAGGCCAATACATAGATGGAGAGAGACAGGTGTTTTCCTCAATTATATTTTATGTAAGTTGAGTGAGAGAAGCAAGTAATGCGTGGGTGAATGGGCTGATTCTGAATACGTACATGTATGTCGTAGACTGCCAAATAGAACTCAACGCTTGCCTGCAATTTATAGTTAGGGCATTCGGCAGTTTGTGTGGGGGACCCTGACTGGTTCCTTTCATAGGAACTTGAAAACAATTTAAAATTTATATTTTATCTTATATGTGTATCTTTCCCTGGGTTCCTTCATCCGTTGTGTATGGCAACAGAAGCATACTTATTATTATTATTATTATTGGTCGTCGTAGCAGTTGAACGTGCTTTTTACTCGCTCCGAAGATTTGCTTATGCCAAGTGTTGAAGAACATTGTTTGGAACATTTTTTGGATTACCTTACGAAGAAGAGACTTGGTAACCGTGTGGGATCTGTCACATTTTTTGACAGCCCCAAAAGGTTCATCCTTTTGAACAATTGGTTACATTTTTGAAATTTGCTTTAACTTTTTTTTAAATAGCTACACAAATGATGACTGGCAAACACGCCCAACAAAACATACAATTCGAGAACGTTGTAACTCGTCAGCAAATAGAAAACAAGTTGTTTCACACACAGACACTCAAGAAAATATTAACAGTACAAACATTAATTTTGCACATATGGTGAACATTAACAGCGACAATAGCATACAAATTACACGAACACAAAAAGACAAAAACAAAACAGTTTTGCTAACATAGCAGGAAACAAACAATTTTTGGATTTGGATGAAGCCCAGAAAGAGAGAAAGCTGTGGCAAGGTTTCATAAACAGTTTGGTTTGAGGCATCTTTCTATATGGGCTTGAGTCGCTTGCTCAATACGCCTGGTCTTCGTGCCTATTCATTCATATATTTTGGCGTTTCTCCGTATTTCTTCTAGAACAGGTTCTGGTACAATGAAGTATACTGTTGTCCCAACCTTTTGTAGTAGTTTCCTCACTTTGATAAAATCTTCGGTTCATATTACGATTACTTCGAAATTTCTAGCTGCATTTCCGAAAGAAGCGACCTTATACGCTTTTTTACTCTTTTACTTGTTTCAGTCATTGGACTGCGGCCATGCTCGGGCACCGCCTTGAAGTCGATCAGATCGACCCCAGTACTTTTGAGTCTGGTACTTATCTTATCGATCTCTAAGCCGAACCGCTAAGTTACGGGACATAAACAAACACACAGACAGACACACATACACATACATATACATATATATATATATATACGACGGGCTTCTACAGTTTCCGTCTACCAAATTCACTCACAAGGCATTCGTCAGCCCGAGGCTATATTAGAAGACACTTACCCAAGGTTCCACGCAGTTTGACTGAACCCGAAACCACGTGGTTGCGAAGCGAACTCCTTAACCACACAGCCATCTGCGCCTATATACAACTTTTTTGAAATCTTTCTTGTTGTTGTTGTTGTTGTTGTTGCTGTTGTTGTTGCTGTTGTTGTTGTTGTTGTCATTGTTGTTGTCGTTGTCGTCGTCGTCGGTGGTGGTGGTGGTCGATATGGCGCTGTTTGAGGTGTTTGATGTCCGTTTGCTTATTATTGATCTCGTGGTGACACCAGTGGTGTTATTTTGGTTATTACGTTTTTTGTTTGTTTTCGGTGGGTTGAAGACGGCGTTAATAAGATATTGTTCTACAACGCCGTGAACTAGCCATGAGGAGATATTCCAATCGATGCCCGTGGCTAAAACGTATGTGTTTATTTTCCCAATATATTCAGGGACGAGTTTGTGTGGCAGGTGTGTGAAGCAGAACTTGAGCTTCGTGTTCCTCCAAAATCTGGGTCCTGAAGTGCACGTTTATGGACCCGTACGACCTCCACCGCTCTATGGATGTGATGGTAGTCCATGTATCCCGTAAAGCATCCTACAGCTGCTGCTTCGACGGCAAGCTGAACTCCCCGCAGCCTTTTCTGAGGCATATATATGTGAGCATTTTCTCCCGGACATATCTTTTCAGGTAGGCTGACAGAGAGCTTATTTATAAAACTTTGCCAGTTTTCTTTGTCCCTGGGCTTTGGCCAAATCCCAAAACTGCTTATTTGCTGTAATTATAGCAAAACTGTTTTGCTTTTGTCTGTGTGTGTTCGTGTAATTGTCATTGATATTGTTGCTATTAATGTTCACCATGTGCGCAAAATATATTTGGGGGTACTGTTATCTTGAGTGTTTGTGTGTGAAACAACTCAATTTTCGCTGTTTGCTGACGAGCTGCAACGTTCTCATCATGTATGTTTTTGGGGGCGTGTTTGGCAGTCTACATTTGTGTAGCCATTTTTTATATAGGCAAAACGAAATGCAAAAATGTAACAAAATGTTCAAAAAGATGAACATTTTGGGGCTCTCATAAAATGTGACAGACCCCACACAGTTAATAAGTCCATTCTTCGTAAGGTGAACTAAACATTTGCAAAAAGATATTTTTGAAAACCTGGCACATACAGTATCTTCGGAGCGAGTAAAAAATAAGGTTTACTTGTTACGACGACCAATAATAATTATAATAATTCTTTCTAATATTGACACTAGGCCAACAATTTAAAGGAGGGGTAAGTCTATTCAATCGACCATAGTTCTTTACTGTTACTTTGTTTTTTGACCCCAGATGGATGAAAGTCAAAGCTAGCATCGGCGGGGTTTGAACTCAGAGCATATTATCATTATTATTAATATTATTTGTATTATTATTATCATTATCATTATTATTTTCATCATTATTATTAATGTTGTTGCTGTTGTTGTTAAGGATGATGAGGGTGATGATGATGATGATATTCCAACTGCTGTTAATTTGGTCGTGAATGGAATCTTTGGGAGATGTACTGTGGCTTGCAGCGTCTCATTACTTTTCTGAGTTCAAACCCAGCAGAAGTTTACTTTACATTTCATTATTCCAGGACTGAGAAATTAAATACCAATCAGATACTGGTGTGCAGTTGATACTTCATCTCTCTATAAAATCTTTGGTTTTGTGCTCAAATATTAAAAGACATTTTTGTTGATTATGTTTTGTTTTCAGTTTCCGATACGGTTCATGCTATTTTTGCAAATTTGCGAGTCGTTCTCTTGGCATTCTGTTTGGGGTCATACAGTTAATTCCTTTAGAAAAAACAATTTCAAACAAGAAGCCTGAAGAAGTAGAAAACATCAACAGTTATTTCCAGCAGCTCTTTTTTGAGGCTAATAATATCATGGTTAAAAATATATCTGCAAAAATATCTTCACTTAGTTTCTGCTTCTTACTATTTTCAGCCTCACTGATTAATTAACAGTTTAAAAGAAAAGAAAAAGTAAAATCAAAAATACATAATTTATAAAATACGTCAAAATCCCATCACATTGTTGAAATGTCACATATTGTTCCGAGTAAGATTTTCATGTGCTTCACCAGTCAAAAACACAATGATGGATTACTTGTTGTTTCCACCTCTGATATCTTTAATTGACTGATTTAAGTTTCAGTATACCATATAATAAATTGAGGAGAAACAGAAAAAAAATTGATATGAGCTTAGATTTATTATTTTTTCACAAACGAATACCGATACACACATAAACTCAGTCACACAGACATATAAATGCATATAACACACTCACAGACACAAACACACACACAAACACACAAACACACATACACACAGACACACATGCATATATATATATATATTTTAGAATAAGTGGGTTTTTTTTACAAATAATATCGACAAACATTAACTGAAAGGAAGATTCAGTACATGTGTTGAATCAAATACTTATGAAAATGTTGATAGTTACTTCGAAGTTTCACAAGTGTTAGCTTAGCTAAACAATAAATCAAACGGAAATATCGAGGTGTGGATAGAATTAGTCGAAATGGGAGGGGTCAAATGAACAGGAGAAGTGATAGTTCAATAAATGGCAGGTGTCAAAACTTAATATATCATGATAGGGAAGAGAAAGATGGAGGTTAAATATAAATAAGATGTAAGGATGGTTACAGAAATAGTGTGTAAGTGAAAGGGTCAGCGGTAGTAGTTAAAACATTATAGAGTGAATGAGGATACATTTTAAAAACAATGCTGGCAAAGTGGCCCCGCGCTTTGAATGTTTTGGTGGACCATCGTTACTTGGCAGGTGTCCTCAGGGCAACCGGTATCGGTTTCATTTTCAGAGGCTGGATAGCTGCAATGTACAGAGGCATCTGCTCGGTGGTCAGCGTAATTTCCCACATATCGGAACCGTTTCCTCTCACGCGCTCGGTATGCCAAGGGTGTCCTCTCTCATATCTGCTGTATGTACTGACAGTTGAGCAATTACTGCGGAACTTACAGGTGTTGAGTGGCATCCTGTTCGAACTAGGCCACGGATATACCGGTGGTCGACACCTTTCTAAAGGAATACGAGGCGGTGATAGGAGCAAAATTTAACCAGGACAAGTCGGTGGGCTTGCGACTCGGCACCTGGAGAGGCAAGTCCACGTTGTCAGACAGCGTCGGGGGCACTGCTCTGATGGACCGGTTACGTTGCTTGGGATCTGGTTCGGTCCAGATCTCCAATTGGATAGGAACTGATACGAGGTTACGTACAGGGTGACCAGTCTCACCCAGAAATAGGCTGAGAGAAGGCTATCTGTGAAATGGTGGGTGAGTTGGTGACTGCCAACATCGCCTCCATTATATATTACCACCTGACCGTCCTGCCTTACTCTAGGTTTCGTCTGTCCAGATTGGAGCGTCTACACTTTCACTTGTTGTGGAAGGTATGCGTTCCATTGTTCAGGTGGTCCTTCTGCTGCTCTCACATGCACACAATCACACACAGAAAAACCACACAAAAAGAGTAGTGCGATGAACACAAACAAAAACAAGACGCAAGCAATAATAAGTATAACAATATTAATAATCATTTCTATATTGGCCACAAGGGTTAACAATCTAATACAAGATATGTCATACAAGAGGGTTACTAATCTGTCTGTGATTGTGTGCATGTGAGAGCAGATGTTTGCTTATAGTGTTGTGTAGTTATGTGTGAGTGTAGATATTGTATGTGAGGGCAGATGTTGGCTTATAGTGTTGTGTATGTGTGTGTGTGAGTGTAGATAATGTTTTTTTACTGTCTCTGTTTATTCTCAATTCTACGATATTTCTCTATTCTAAGATTATGTTATACACAGCTATCTACTCCAGATATTACTATTACTACTAGAGGAACGAATATTCATTGAAATTACACAACACATCGCTGATAGGAAATTTAATAATTTAAAAATATTTTAAAAAAATCATTTATAATTATACCGGTCACTATGACTCTTTTCCAGCTGAAATCTAAATATTGAACGCTGATATCCCTTAGACTCCCCTCTTAACCCACTGGCAGTTAGAAACGTAAACAATGAACGCATACATCCTTTAGACTAGACTCTGTATGTAATTTACTAATTAATTTAGACTAGACTATGTAATTTACTAATTAATTTATAGGTCT
The DNA here is from genome assembly GCA_027124095.1 of Muusoctopus leioderma. NCBI lineage: Eukaryota > Metazoa > Mollusca > Cephalopoda > Octopoda > Octopodidae > Muusoctopus > Muusoctopus leioderma. The sequence continues at coordinate 3,753 of JAOPJM010199510.1, read as the reverse complement.
GCTCTCTGCTTAATCAGGGTGGACCTGTGGTTACACAACGAAAACAACAACCAGCTAAGGAGGAAAGAACTACCTGGTCGCTCAACCTGCTAGTAATAGCAGCCACATCTCTCTCAAATCACACCCTACCGTCTTAAAATAAAACGAAGGAAGGACACATTAGATAATGTAGTCTTAGATACACTGTGACAAACGATTAATACGGAATGGACACGGTTGAAACGCCTTTGAATATAGTTCTAATATTTTGAGTAGGGCCGACCTGGAACTAAACGATAACAAGTTAATCAGGGAGTTTCTACGTAGTTGATCAACCGGCTAGAAATAGCAACCAAATCTCCCTCAAATCACACCTCACTGTCTTAAAACAGCAAGGACACATTTGATAATGTAGTCCTAGATACGCTATGTCAAAAAATAAGATAGGATAATCATGGCTGGAATCATTTTGATTATGGATCTCCTGTATCAGCTGCAGCTACTACTACTACTACTACTTATAATACAACTACTAATAATAATAACAATGATAACTATTATTATAGTTATTATTATTATTATTATTTTTAACATAGGCACAAGGCCAGAAATTGTGGGTGGGGGAGAGTAGTTCAATTAAATCGACCCCCAGTACTTGACTGGTTCTTTGTTTATTTCTCCCAGAAGGATAAAAGGCAAAGTTGACCTCATCGGGATTTGAACTCAGAACGTAAAGAACCGGAACAAATACCGTAAGGCATTCGTCCGATGCTCTAACGATTCTGCCAATTCATCGCCCTTAATTTCTAACATTTGTACAAGGCCAGACATTTTGCAGAGGGAATAGAAGATTATATCAACCCCAGTACTTGACTGGTACATTATTTTATCGACCCCGGAGAGATGAAAGGCAAAGTTGACCTTGGTGGGATTTGAACTCTGAACGTAGAAAGTCCAACGCTCTAACGATTCTGTCAATTCACCGTCTTTGTGTTCTAACATATGCACAGGGCAAGGAACGTAGTGGTAGAGGACAGTCAATTATATTGACCCTGGTATTTTACTAGTACTTATTTTATCGACTTCGGAAGGATGTAAGGCAAAGTTCACCTACATTCTGCTATCAACAGCCTCCGTAATAATAGTGATGTATTTTTATTCTTAATTCATTATAACAAAATAATAATGCTGTGGGCCCACTACATGTACACGCATGAATCAGTCCGAATGAGAATGGAGCAATGTCGAGTTGAATAATAACGAGTTTATATGTCTACAAGCATCGCAAAATAACCATTGACATCTACGAAACAGCATCAAGGAAAATTACAAAACCAACTCTCAAAAGAATCAATGGAAATTCATGTAAACATTACATTACATTAGTTTTTTTTATTCCTTTTGGGTTTAACGTGTCGTATTTTGTTGTGTTACTGACGTTAACAGCCATGTGTAGAGATAGACAGAAACTAATAGAAACTAAAAGAAAAATAACTCTAAGCACAAAGTGAATCAACAGCAAAATATATTCAGCCCTCAAATCAAATATAACTGAGAAAACAAGCGAAAAACGTTATCATTGATACAAATATATAATGAATATGCGCATTTTAGACTTAGTTCCGAAAAATCAAGCGTGCTGTAAGTAAGCAGTAACGATGTGTGATAAAAATAATTATCGTCAAAATACAGCCACACCTTATATTGGAGATACGTATATACGAGCAACGTCATCAATATACTGGTCACAAATACGTATCTGCATTGCATGCATATTTATAGCGATTCTGCATGAAAAAACATGACGCTACTCCAAATTACTATTATACATATATGTATAAACAAACACACACACACACACACACATATATATATAAACACACACACACACATATATATATAAACACACACACACACAAGCACACACACACATTATATATATATATATATGTATGTGTATGTGTGTCTGTCTGTGTGTTTATTTATCTCCCGTTATCTAGCGGCTCGGCTTAGAGATCGATAAGATAAGTAGCAGACTCAAAAGTACTGGGGTCGATCTGATCGACTTCAAGGCGGTGCCCCAGCATGGCCGCCGCAGTCCAATGACTGAAACAAGTAAAAGAGTATTAAAGGAATAAATAAATAGATAGAAAAAAAAGAAAATACATGCAAGCTCCCTCAAGTGCACATTACAATAGAGAATGCTGGTGTTGCCCTCTAAAAGTTTTTGAGGCAACCCAAGACACACACGGCATTACCACAGGTGATAGCGAGGCTGAGGCGCAGGAACAGCCAAGTACCCTCACGAGCATCACCCGATACGTTAGTAAGACGAGCCGCAAACGATGACAAACATTTGTCAGCGGCCCACCTCGCCAGAATGTCTCGAATGTCACGGGGTTGAAAAATGTAATTCGGCAACACATTGTGGTATTTCAGCAACACATTGTGGTATTTCAGCAACACATTGTGGTATTTCAGCAACACATTGTGGTATTTCAGCAATTTATTCCGTTCGGCCATGGATGCCGTAACCCCCGCCTCCACCACAACATTTTTTCTCTTTATGTATTTATTTATTCCTTAAATAATTTTTATTTTTTATTATTCTTTATTTTCCCGCTTTAGGTTTATTATTTCGTTTTGAAAGAAAGAAAAAAATAATCAAGATGTAGCGAGAACTTTCTTGATGTTAAAAAGAAAACAGAAAGTAAAAGTTTAAAAAAATCGAGTAAATAATATTAATTCATAAAGCAATTTATTTATTTTATTTTTTAATTTAAGAAAGAACTGCATTCCAATAAGGATTTTTTAACTTTGACAAACACCACAAAGTTTAGGAGAGAGAAAGAGAGACTAATCAAACTAGCATGGTAGTTATTTAATCTGTAGCGGAGGGATGAAAGGTAAATCGACCCCAATGAAATTCGAATCCAGAGCCTTAGAAGGACTTAATAAACTTCCTTAAAATATTTTGCCTCACATTCTACTGATTCGATTAATGGTAGACCTATCATCATAAACAAATAAAAGTTCTTGGAACAAATCGAAGTTTCTGCGCAGTAATCTATAAGGATCGAAAACTAAAGAAAATAGATCCACGAACAAAGAAGAAAAACTCCGAGAATATTTTATTTGAAATTCAATATAATAATAGTAAAAGAAAAAAAAAAAAATAATTGTTAAATGTATTTTAAATAACGTGATAAATAACATATTTTTATTTTTATTTTTAAGTGATTTGTCCTTGTTGTGGAACTACTTATATACAAAACAGTGGCCATGTCATTCCCTTGTTGTCTGCTACACTCGAGTCAGTTCACTTTTTGTGGAAGCTATGGCATTAATTTCTTTCAATGGTATTCGACCTCATGTCTTTCGAATAGGCAGTCAGTGGTTACAGAAAAGCAGTAATAATAATCGGAGGATCTTTAAAATTAATGTTGCTAATTTACAGCGAGTCCTTTCATCGTCACCATCGTCATCAACACTCCCGAAGCAGAATTACGAAGACACCCACGTCTCTCCAACTTCAGAACAGACATCTTCCCCGGAACCCTTCGTGAAAAACCTCTTCCTTGGCAAATTCGACAAAGTTAGTAATATATCCTTTTACTCTTTTACCTGTTTCAGTTATTGGACTGCGGCGGCCATGCTGGGGCACCGCCTTGAAGTCGATCAGATCGACCCCAGTACTGTTTGAGTCTGGTACTTATCTTATCGATCTCTAAGCCGAACCGCTAAGTTACGGGACATAAACAAACACACAGACAG